>SNQJ01S0041889.1:73258-90243 GCA_010110895.2 Picea sitchensis
GATTTAGGATTAAGATCGACGATCAACAGGAGCTCCGAGACTCCAGGCTTCAGGAGTTCTGGACTGTCCACACTCTCAACCCTTCCAGAGTGCCAAGTCTCCGGACTGCAGGATATTTTTCCACGTATTCTTTCCTTATCAACGTCTAGGATTTTCTTCGGAAATCCAGGCTTCGGGGATTTCCCAAGAACCTCTCCAAAGATCTACCAGAGTGCCAAATTACCATAGGTTCTCTCCTTCCTCCATGTATCATCTCTTGATCAACAGTCGAGATTAACTCCAGCCTTCAAGAGTTCTCGACTCAAAGCAACCTACAACTCAATTTCTCTAGAGTACCAAGTCTCCAAAACTTGGGATATTGCACCACGTGTCTACTGTAATCAATGGATAAGATGGACTCCGGCCTTCAGGCCTTTGGGAGTCCTCGACCCCAACTACTTATGTCTTGAATCCTTCAGAGTGTCAATTCTCCAGACTATGGGATCTACTGCCACGTGTCCTCTCCCAATCAACAGTGAGGATTTACTCCACTCTTTGGAGCTTTAGGTGTTTCACCTTCATCACACTTCATTCCTTCAGAACGTCGAACTGACGAACTCCCGAAGTCTTCGTCAATAAATAAGCACCAATGGGTGCTACATGGTAGAAAATAAGATACAGACACATGGCCCTGTTTGACAGGTGACACGTGTCATATACTAACTGGCACAGACAATATTTGAAAAACATGAGACACAGTGACATGTGGAAAGCATAAAGTGTGTCCAGGACACCCTAGGTGACGTTAGCAGGCGATGTCACTCTAGTACCTCATGAATTTTGGGACTTCAAAACTTTGGGATAATTCTCCACACTACACCACAAATCCCTCGAATTTCGAATTCTCGAATAGTCTTATCTGCGGACATGTGTCCTCAAACATGAATGGTCCGGATTTACTCCGGAGTTCGAGACTTTAGAGGTTTTCTCTTTTGAACACCACCACACCCCTAGACTGTCGAATGCCGAATTTACGAATCCTTGTTATTCTTCGGACACGTGTACTCGAGTATGAAGGGTCCATATTTACTTCGAAGTTTGGGATTTTTGGGATATTTTATTTGCCCAGAAAAAAATCTTCACCAAAATATGTCGATCCCTGATCATCGGTCATTGGCAATCGAAGATTTTCTTTGTTTGGAAAAAAAGGAAAACTTCACCAGAATTTGTCGATCCCCGACCATTGGTCATCGACGATCGAAGATGTTCATTGGGTGATCTTCAACCCTTCACCAAACTCATCGATCCACAACTGTCGTTTGTCGACGTTTTTTGTTGGCGAACTTCCACAATTAATTTTTTTTTGACAAAATCCTAGGTGAATCTAAGCCGTTGATCTCCCGGACAAGATGATATTGACAATTGATTTTTATCCAACTCCCCAAACAACCGAAATGAATACGAACCATCGATATTCCTCATTTTTCAAATCGTCGAATCAATCCCAACCGTCGATTTGGTAATTTCGCCAAACTTTGTAAACATTCGAATTTTAAAAAAATTTCAAGGACGAATTTGGATAGTTGATCCAAGATTGAACACGATCTCAACCGTCGATTCTCCAAACTCTGTCCAACATTATAGTGGCCATTAAAACTCAAAATTTTCGACCTTCTAAGTCGAATTCAGCTCTGCAACTCCGCAGATTGAATCCATTAACTTCTTAGACAATCCTGGAATCATTCAAACTCAAATCCATTCATGAATTTGGGGGATTTCACTCAAATGTTTCCACCATTTTTCCCCAAATTCGCAAAGATATATAAAATATGTGACAACAAATCTTTCTGATTCACACTTTTTTCTGGCCCATAGCAGTTTAGTGTTTGAACCAGAAGCTCTGATACCAATTTGTAACATACCCAACCTCCCATAGGTTGGGCATGCCACACCAAGAATGCACCTCTTGGTTGATTTAAAATTCCCGATAACAATTAATTAATAAAGAAGCATGAAATACATACATGCAATGATCAAGATTCATACTACAACATAAAAGACATGCACAATATACCATGTGTAACATTAACTAGCAAGCATGCATATTATAAGTACAAATCTCAGATATAATAATTTAATATGCAGCAGAAATAAATACACAAGCAAAGGAAACCATAAAAGAGAGCACTTATCTTTTATAGAAGAGAACCACCGACTGGTTGCAGACCAAGGATGTTCCACCCAACCGTAGACACTATTGTTCCAAGTCTCAACAGTAATGTCACCCCTGAGCCAGGGCTATGAATCCACAAGGACGGTTCTAGAGTGTTACTCAGCTTCACAAACCAGTCAACACTCAAGCTCTCACAGGATTTTCCAACACTCACAACAATCCAAGTACCCAACTCTCTTCTAGCTAGCCTTCACCACCCAAGAGAATGGACCTCCACCCTTCTTTGCCACGCAATCCCTCAGGTAGTCCTTCTCCTTCTAGGGCTCCAGTATTGCTGGTCCAGAATCTCCATGCTGGGACTCTCAAGAATCGTAGTTGTGAGCAAAGTTGAACACATGCCAATTATCTCAGACATGCATGCCTCAAATCATTGCTAAATTACACCATTAATCTCTAAAGCCAACAAAATCGTGGTTATTATTCAATGGTCTTATTTGCTTTCCCAAGACAAACGTGAATGAGGAAAGATGAGTGAGTGAAGGAATGAATGGAGTGTAGAATCCACGAGAGAGGATGAACAATAAAAATTTTGTTTGAATGAACACGTGAGGCGACCAATGACATCACCAGAATAGGGACGGGAATGAGAGTGAGTGAATGACCAAAACGAATGAGAGAATTAGCCAACTGGAGAACCCCTTCCACAAACCGAGGACAGGTTTTGTAATTCATGGGGATCAAGAACCTCTTGGCCTTCCCCCAAGAATCTTACAGAACTGATTCCCCCTTCCCGTTAACAAAATGGGTAAATAAAAAAAATGAAATAAATACTTAGCCCCTCAAGCCCCCTCTCTCGTGGAATCATAGGCCCCTATAACTCTAGTCCTTGTCCGTCTAGCAGCCAACGATGTATTTATTATTATTAGTGATCACACATTAGATTTCTTAGGCACACTGGCCTTTTAATAATTGTTTGGGCACTTTGGCTTCTCAACAATGTAACAATACATTATTTAATATGGGGGCTCAAAACCCGAGGTGTTACAAAAGTACACTGATTTGTACCATGACCAATCATCAATACAATTCAACACATATATGGCCTTGCTTATGGAAGGTTGAGGGAAAGGCCCCATGAGGTCACTATGAACAAGATCCAAGGGAGAGGAGGCCCTTCATGCCTTCCCTTTCTCAATTTTTTCTTGTGGATGCTTGCCAAGAACACATCATTTACAAACTCCATCAAAAAATTGCATGTCCAACAAACCTTCCACAATCCCCTATTTGTTGAGTTACTGCATGTACCTGAAATTTAAGTGGATAAGTATTTCGTGCCAAATCTTATTATCATCATTGGCATGAGTTAGTAGTAATGTGGAATCTGATTTAGCAATAAATTTAGAGAACGCGTACAATATAGATTGATGATCTACCTCACCTACAACAATTTTGGAGTTTTCTTCCATGTCAAATATCGTCATGGAATTTGATGTGAATTCCACCCTTTTCCTTGTTCCTATATGTGTTATTTGGTACAAACGGAGTAGATTTACAGAGAGTTTCAAAACATGCAATACATTCTTGAAACTTTCATTTCCATTTTCTACTCTCCCTTATCCAGAGACTTCTACTGGAGAGTCATCTCCCATGAAAATGGGAGGACCCGTGCATGTTTTTAGATATTAAAGGACATCTTTTTTGGTTTCTATGTGGTGTGATGCTCCTAGATCAATGATCCATGAATATGGAGATGAATTAATTTCAATTAAATCATGCACATTACTACGTGTTTCTAGTGCTCTTTCTCCCAACTTCTTTAATTGGAATTGTCGGGAATGCGGTCCCCAAGATTGTTCTGTTGGAGTGTTTGTGCTATGAGGTCAATGGTCTTCTTCATGCAAGAGGAATCAAGATGGTAACCACAATTGCAATAACTGCACTTTGATTTCTCTTACTTTCCCTTTCCTTCTGTAGAGATGGAAGATTCATCAAAGGAATTGAAGTTTCCTCCCTTTCTTGGATATGGATCATTCTTTCCCTTTCCTTTCTGTTTGGATTTCAATTTGGATTAGCCACTCTCATGCACAACAAGTGCATGCACTTTGGAGCTCTTGATTGATCCCATTTTGATGAGTTTGTCTTTCTCATGCATGAGGGACTCAATGAATACATCCAATGTGGGCATTGTCTAAGCTGCACCCAATGTAATTCTTACTGTATGAAATGTGGAGACAAATAAGTCATATTCTAAACCCAACTTTGATAGAATAAAAAGAATCAACTATTTTTCTTGTTTAGTTTATCAATCTCGGATCCTTTTAATTGAAGCAGTAAAGATTTGAACTTTGTGAAGAAGTCCTAGATACTCTCAAAACTGCTTGGATCTAAAGAGGTTAACTAAATCTCAAGCATGTGGCCATGCATCTCATCCTACTTTCCGAAGAGACCTTCCATAGTTGTCCAAACCTCGTTTGGAGTAGTGGATGAATCAATACGAAAAAATAATATGGGAGAGATGGACATGCAAATGAGACAGTTGGCCTCATCCATGCAGTTGGAGTATTTGGATTTCTCGATTGTCGATGTGGGTTCAGTTTCTGTTTCCATGGTTATTCTATATAAGCCTTTTCCTCTAAGAAGAAGAAGAATCTTCAGCTTCCAATCGAAGTAATTGTATGGAGGAAGAATATATGACGGTGACAATTCCATTCTTTCTAATTGCTTCAATATTCTAAACGTGCAAATGAATGTTTGTGTGCCTTCTTCCTAGCACTCGTGGGCTCTAATGCCATGTGAAGTTGGGTTGAAACCTACACAGAGAATCTAGCTAGAAACAATTGAACACAAAACTTGCAGAGTTGAGAGAAGAAGAGAAGAATTGGAGAAAAAGAGTAAAGAATTGTATTAACCAAATGAGACAATGGAAAAATACACATGATATACTCTACATGGATAAACTAATACGTCATAGTAGTGATATCTAGAGAGATATGGACACCCACTAACAAAAACATGAGTGTTTTTTCACCTATTCCTAGTTAACCGACCATGTAGTGATTAGTTAACTAGTCTAAACAAGTGGAGTGGAGAGAATCTTATGCGTGCACTTGTGGTGCGCCCTCCAAACCTTGTGCATGTCAAGTGTGCCCTCCTAGTGATGATCCCAAGGTGAGCATGCATCACTTGGTGATAATATCGAGGTTGTCATGCAAAACTTGACTCCACTAGTCTAAATGAAGTACAACTGAGTAATGAATGAAGAGGAGGTGACACCCTCATCTACAGGAGAATATTCTCATCTAAGCGAGAATATCTCAGACCAGGAGCACCCTTAACATAGACTAATAAACTTAGGAAAATAAATACTTGGTGAGTGTGTAATATCTCCAATAGAATTAAAAATCAATTTTTAAAATATTAATGATATTTACTTATATCGAGTATTAATTTTCATATTATAGATGATATTTTTTCTAAATAAAATAAAATAAAATAGCATGCTAAAAGTTGTATTTTAAAATAATGTCCAACTTTTAAACTGATAAAAACTCATAAGCTCTACGTCCAATGGTAAAAAAATCAGTTTTCATCATGAACAACATTTAATATCCGTAAGACTTCTTATCAAATGCCAAATTTTTTATGATTTTTGTAAAACGTTTTGATCCTCAGATTGGTCTCTAAATCCAACTCCTATTTGACTCCACAAGTCATCATAAAAATTGAAAAGAGTACATGCTACACAAACTATGCAGGGCACACTACACAAATGACAGTTTAGTAGTTAGCTTCAAGATCATTTTCCGACCAACTAGAGAGGAGTTTGGAAAAACCCAAATAGGTTTTTATCAGTAATAAACTGAATCACAAAAACCTCTCTCAGGTGTTACATAGGTGTCATAGTTTGGGAGATCCAAATGAATCTTTACAGCCCATTTTACAGATTTAAGCATTTAATGTTTCCCTGTTTTAGTTATCATCTTTGGGTGCCTATTCCGAGAATATGGAGAAGTAGTTTTGAAAAACAAAAGAGGTTTTTGTCAAAAATGAACTTAGTAACAAAAACCTCTCTCATTTTTTACATAGGTGTCATATTTTTGGAGATTCAAAGGGATCTTGTCAGCCTATTTTTGAGATTTAAATATTTAATGATTTCTTGTTTTAGTCATTATCTTTGGGGGCAGATCCCGAAATGATGGAAATGAATTTTGGAAAACTGAAAGAGGCTTTTGTAAAAAATGAGCTCATTCACAAAAAAATCTCTCTTTTTTGTAACATCTATCATGATTCGAGAGGTATTATGTTATCTTTGACCCCTATTTTCCAAAAAACTAACAATTATTTCTTAGCAAACAGTTTTGAGTTTGTTCCTATTTTGATGTAACTAGATCTAAAACTGTAGGATAATGGTTGAGCTCGAACTCCTCAACTTGAGGAAGAGTCTTGTATTTATATATTTGATAATTTTGAATGTGCAAAATGGTTGGTAGAAGCACAAAGGACTAACTGTATTGATCATTGTAACAATTTCTGAATCTGAAAGAATACAAGTGGATATGTCTAGAGTTTTTTCATACTAAAGATTCATGTGGTGATGACCTGAAGTATGTGTTTCCTTTCATGTATGTTTTTCTAGTTTGATTTCCCTTATTCTGCAACCTTTCATATGTTTAAAATTGGGTTTTAAAGGGTCTGAAATTCATCTAAATGGTGCTTTAGATTCAAGAAATTTTGAACTATGTTTTTCTTTTTTAACTCATCATAATTCATCTATTTGGTTCTCTGATTGATGTTATATGTTTCTTCTTTCTTCCATCTCATCACAAAAAATTAAAACACTGAAATTTCATCACCTACCTTGCATTTTCTTCCTTGAGAAATCTATCTACCAAGCACTGTTTCAATTGTTTTCAGTGTTGACTCCATTTTCCAACAGGTTCCTTTCCTTCTTGCAAGCAAGCCCCATAAATATTTCATCAAATAAAAACCTAGCCATTAAACCTTTCGAGAAGATCCATCTTCCAAGAAACCAAGTGACAAGAGAAATCCCTCTCTAAACTGAAAGGGCTAGTTTTCAATTCTAAAATAGTTTTGTAGTTACCTTTGTAAGTTGTCCCCTCAACTTAGGCAATTTACTTAGTGTTAAAAAGACTTATATACTACCTATATTTGACCATGGTGAAAATCACTTCGATTCATGTATTATAATTATAAGAAAACTAATAAAACAAAAAGATTGGAATGATTTACTTTGACTTTACTTAATAAACAAATAAAAGAATAAAAAGACTTTGCTATGAAAAATTCAAATTGATCTATAACAATGTAAAGATAAAAATTGCTTGATCTATAATGATGTAAAAGATAAAAATTGCTTTGAGTGTGTAAGATGTTTTAATATTTATTATAATATTAATATTATTTATTTAAAAGATTCAAATGATTTAAAAATTAAAATAAGATAATAATTATATTAAGTTTTATAAAAAAATCATATTTTTAAATTATATATAAATATAATTTTGTATTATTTTATTAATAAAATGGGAAGTTAAGCAAACCTTAAAACTTTGTGAAATGAAATAATTTATCATCTTTATAAGTAATAATAATAATTTAATTTTAAGGTTATAGTTAATAATAATTTAATTATAAGGTTATAGTTGAGTTGCATATCAAATTATTATATGAATCTTCTTTGTTTCTGGGACAAGAGACCCCTCCACGCAATGATTTAACTATAAAAGTTTACTAAGGCATACATACCATGTTCCCTCTAAATTTGAAAGATGAAAGACGAACATATTTTTTTTTAAATATATTTGTATTATATTTTAATTTCAAAATATATATTATATTAATATTTTCATAACTTGATGGGGTGGCAAGAGCAGGGAGATAATCTATGATCCTGAAGGAACGCAAGTAGCATCTTGTTCATGGGGTCTAGGGGAAGTACCAAATAACGTTGTAGAATAATATGCATCACTAAGAGACCTTATCACATCAAAGTGTTGATATTATGGTAGCTGCGAGAGTTATATTGGTGACAGGTCAGAGTAGGCTACACACATGTTTTGGGAGCAGCCCAATGGATTAGGCACCGGGTCTACGAGTTATTTGCTACCTCACTGGAAGGATAACATCCCCGTTGGAGTCAATGTTATCACATGCTAATTTGTATTAATTTTTCCAAAGCATCTTGTCCTTGTGTTATCTTTCCACTCAGATTTTAAAAAAATTTCACCAGCTCCATCAAGCTCCCATCACATAAATACTTCGCTCGAATAATCATCCAAAATAGTCATGTCCTCCATGAGTCAAAATTGGCAAATATCCCAAACCTATATCTAGCCTTAATGCTTATCTAAATCCATCGATTCCATCACTTCATTCATTTTTACCCTTACTATCATATTCCCGTTGAAAATTAAAAATATTCCTTTTATTAAGATTAAGTTCCCTTATCCTATCCACAAAGTCATGTGATGAGCCTCATGTGCCCAAAGACCTTAGAAAAATGAAAAAAAAGGTTAATAATTATTAATATAAATATTTTTATATTAAAATATTTATATTAATATTTAATCCAATAATTAATTCATGACCTCACGTCAAATCATGGGCACAAATATCAAACTAAATGGAAAAGTCAAAGTGTGGATGGAGGGCGCATAAACATTTCTGAGGTTGAAAGTAAACGAAGATTAATTATTTTAAGTGGTCCCGAAATCCAAACCATTGTTTTGGTGTTGGAGCACGTGTTCTTAAGCGATGCATTTCGGGGGTAAAAGTGGTGTGGGTTAAAACCACTCCTCCCAAGTTCCGAAATAACATTTCAACCATTTATTATATTGTTTGGTTTCATAAATGTGTGGCACATGAGTGCGTTTCATAGAATTTCCAATAAATAAAATTGTTCTCGCGGTGGAAATTTTTCACAGAGGTAAAAATTAAATTTTACAGCGCAGAAAGATTAATGTTTATTGCTATGGAAAAGAATTATAAAGAAGAAGATTTGGACAATTGTTTATCCAAGGTTTTTACAAAAGTAAAAGGGGAAGATCAAGGGATATTTCCATAGTTTACCAAGATGGTTTCCAAGACATGGTTTTCAAAACCACGGGAAACAAACCAATAAATAGTTTTCACAGTGAAATGGTAAATTGGGCAAAACAAGACATGGTTTTCAAAACCACTGGAAGCAAAAATATTTGGGAATTATTTTTATTCAAATATATTATTCCCAAATATTTAAGGAGAATATGGATAAATAAAATTAGAATTGAAAAAAGCACAAGTGACATTTCAAGGAGGATGTGGTAGTCAGTTTCCGCAGCAGTTGAGACTTACATGATGATTTCTGGATGAACCAGAATGAATTTTCAAAATTCAAAGGAGGTTATTGTCAAGCACAGACCCAAGAACATTAACCTTGTTCATTTTTTACACAGGTGTCACGGATTGGGAGATTCAGAGGAATCTTGGAGCCATATTTTTCAGTTATGATTTCCTATTCGAGACATGTTTTTGTGACATGTATTCCGACGAGCTGGAGATGAATTTCAAGAAACCGAGAGAAGTTTTTCTTCAAAATGAGCTTATATACAAAAAACATTCTCAAATTTTACACAGTTGTTACGGTTGAGAATTACATGTGGCAATTTGAATCCTATTTTTCCTCTTGAAAAGCAGGAGATCAGTTAAAAACATGTCATGTTTTGCTTGTAACTGTTTCTATTTTGGGAAAGGGGTTGGAATTCAAAGTTGTGAGATGGAAGGGGCCTTTAGTGCTATATATTTCATTGTAAAAGAGTAGAGAAAGGGGGGGACTTTCAACCAGGAAGGAGAAGGGACTGTGTGTAAATTTCTCATAATGTTCTTATGAATTAATATAGGAGTACAATGCTCTCTGATAGTCGAGATTCATCACAGTGTATTCTTTAGTTTGTTTTCCTCTAATTCACATTCATTTCACTTCTATTATTTCTTCTAAGCATAGCTAAGAGTACATGATTGGAATTCATCCTTTATAGATGCTCCTTTCATATGGTTAATGTAGTTGTCATGGGTGTGAACAGGAGAAAACACTAAGCTTCGGGAAACGAAATTCGTGGGTGTGAAGATAAATTTGCTCAGAAAAATTTGCTCAGACAATTCGTGAGATGCCCTTGGGGATGGGTGCATGCCTTGGGAAAATTCACACAGATCAAATCGTGAGTTTCATTGGCGCTGGGCACATGCCTTGGGACTAATTTGCTCAGATGAATTTTTGTTTTAAACCCCAAGTCACTACAGTAATAATTCGTGGAGAAGAATGGAACACTTGCTGTGGAAAAATAAGTGAGAGCGTTGATCAACAATAAAGAAACGTGTTGGATAAAAAGGGGCAATGTCGCAAAAAGAAATCGGTGGGTATGGTTCACAAATTTGCTGAGTAAGGGAAGGGCTCCGAGCTATGGACTCTTCCAAATGTCGAGATCAACAACAAGTGTGTTGGGCATGTCTAGCCAAGGAAAAAATATAAAACGTGGAGATACACCAAATTCGGGCTAAGCTTTAGAGATGCCCTTGGCTAACTAGCTGGGCGGATTTCTGAAGCAATCGCCACTGGAAGAAGGTGTTAATGCAGTTGGGAGATCCCTGAAGTGGTTACATCCAACACAGATAAAGGTTCTATAAAAAACGTAGAGAAATGGCAGTCCAGATCCCCAGAAATTACACAAATCGTAGGCGGGGGTAAGATTGACAAAAACACAGAGGGAAATTGAGATTCACAGAGGTTAAAGCTGAGGGTAGAAGTGAAATTGCTAGGTGGATTAACGATAGTGGATAATCAATGAGATCTGAGCCTAAAATTTACAATTTTTGAGTGTAGAATGTCGAGTGAAAAAAAAGGATTGCTGGGAGAAATCATTTTGGGAGCAGAGATAAAATTTATTGTTTGAAGGTGCCATAACAATGTAGAGGTAAAAAATGATTCAGAGCGTGGGTTTCGCCAGGGAGGAAAACGAAATAATAATGCAATGATGAAATTATGAGGTTGGGAAAATTTCTCATGGAGAAATGAACACAAAGACGAGGTTACCGCAATGACATGCTTAATTAACTCTCGGTAAAAATATAAAACCTTGAATAAAATTTCCCAGTAATGTGTACGCAATAGAATTTAAACTACATTTTAAATTGAAACTTAACGAGCATAATCTCAGTTTAGGATTACCGTAACCGGAGGTGAAGAATCCAGAGTTGTTATTCCATGCTCGTGCTCCCTCATGTCTCCCGCTTTCTAACCATGAAGACCTGACCGATACCTCCCATCCAACGCTAGGGGTACTCTTCTCCCCCCTTAGCCCCCCGAGCCACAAAGGGGCCACACACACAAAACGAGAGAAACTCTATCTCCTATCTCGCCTCGCAAGTTTGCGATACCACTCCCTTTTTTGAGTTGGGTATCCCAACTCCCACAAGAAAAATCATTCAAAGAAATTTTAGCAGCATAACTTTACACATACTAGTCATGATCCTCTTTTTCCCTTTACCAATTTCTTTATAGGATTTTTCTTCAAGACACAATTCTTTTGCACATTTAATTCACTTTTTAATTAATAAATTTTAGAATCCCCCCCGTACACTTGTCACCCTCTCGATAGTTGCACCAGAACAATTCCAAAATTTAATTTAATTATAAGTCATTTTCCCTCACATCTCCTAAAAGCACTCCTTAAATCACTCCTATTTGTCTTTTATTCCTTCATTCCCAATTTATCACTGACACCTTTCTAAATCTGTGTTGAGTTAAAAATGGGATTCTTCTCTACTTAACTAGTCTGTAGATTCCTCTCTATGCTTACACATTCTTTTTATATTTATTTCCGTTCTTATCTTAATTTCCAATTTAGTATTTCTTGCACATAATCATATAATTAAATATTTAGATAAAATATTTCTCTTTTAATTCTTAACTTGTTTTTTCTTCATCCCCCTTTTATTAATTTATTATTTAGTTTTTAGTCTTCTTACCCTATTTAGACTTAGGCTTAAATTTTAAACTAGACTTAGAATTTTTAAGGGAATTTTATAATTAATATAATTACTCATTTAATAATTATTTTAAGTTCGACCATGTCAAAACAATTATTGTTTTCTAGGCACCTAGGTTCATTGACTCACCTTATTAAAAATCACGACGTTCCCTTCAAGACGCACTCTGTGCTCCAAGGGCGTCACTCGCCTTTATTCAAGTTTTAATTATGCGACTTGCCCTTCAAGACACACTATGTGCTCCAAGGGTGCCACTTGCCTTTGACTGATTTTGGTATTTGTCTAACCCTTTGAGTCAATACTCCATCAAGAGACCTTATGAGAGACTAAGGGCCTCTAAGGAATAAGGAACCTTCCTTATTGCATGCCCCTTAGAATCTTCGCGAGCGACTGTCTCAGTCTGCCCTCACGACATCGTGGATCTCTCGAATTAGGTAATCGTTAGCCTACAATTCGAGCCACGACGGAAGTGCTAGTAGGCCATGGCAGGGCTTCTACCACACCTCTCGCTCAATATCTAGATGTTGTGCATGGCCCCTTTACTCCTTATGTGAGTCTAATTACAAAGAAATCGTCAACCTACATCCATCAACAAAAAACTGTCAATTATCCATAACAACATCATAATATACCGGATCATATGTCACATATGCAAAAATAGAAATACCCAAACCATATACTGTCCACTCTCTGACTCGATCCGAAGTCCAAAGAGATCCATTGATTCCATCGACATCCTCAATCTGTCAAGTGCCCTGCACACTCAAGAGAAACCCGTTAATAACACTTGTCTATACATAGATATCAAATAACATAACATCATAATCCAACAACATCATCACCAGAATCCATAAGCAAAACAAACAACCATATACTAAATCAGATCACTTGCATGTAAGCATCTTCAAAGAATAAGTCAATTCATGTGCGTGCAAAAGTGGGATGTTACAAATTATTTGTTATTTTAAAGTTTTTTGAAGTGGTATGTTGGATATTTGAGAAGGTAAACATTTTATATTTAGCATGAGAGTAATAAACACGTGTCATTGTAGTGGAGATGTCCCTATTGTTTTGGTGCATAGATTTGAATTCATGCATAAGTTTGAATTACAACATTGCATGTTAATACCAAAATTGTATTAGACTATGTTCCTAAAATTAGTGTTGCAAGTAAAGTGGTGTGACATTATTTATCAAAATTACTTAAAATATATTCATAATAGCAATACAAATTATAGTAAACCCAACACATGATGATAGCATTTTGTTGTACAAATTTCTCTTAAATAAATAGTCAACCAATTATTATTTATGCTATAAAATAAATACTCAATAAAATTGAAAGGAGATGTGTTAAATAAAAAAAATGTCATAGCTTAACATTAACTTCTAAATTAGAATGTTGTATGTTAAATTATTTATGAAAAATATAATAATTATGTAAAAGGAAAATAAAATTAATGAATTTTAAGTACCAACAACTTAAAAATTCACGAGCATGTAGTTTTTTCTTATGTCACCTAAGGGAATATCATCACACATAATTAATAAACTTAATAGTACAAGGGTTAACATATTAATATATAGTGAAGAGCTTATGTGCTTAAATATAAATATAAGCTCAAGTAATCATCCACTTATTAGATTGTTATTAATTTATTAACTCTTTGACATGATCAAATAACGACTGAATAAATTTGATAATGTAACTTTATTCATAACCATATGAATAACGACCATACAATTATTTCCTCTTATTCTAAAATAGGATGGTATTTGACTTAGCTGCCATTATTTTGGTTTTATATAATATTCATTTATCTTTAGTTGTATTCTATTTTATTAATATTCATCCTGACTTAGTCTATTTTGTGTAAATTTTGTAATTATTAATTTTTTTACTATGTTTGAATATATATATATATATATATATATATATATATATATATAATCACTAATTTCAAACTAAAGTTATGAGCATTTATTGGAAATTTTCTAAAACCAATTTTGATGACTTGAGGTCTCAAATTGAAGGAAAAAGAAAAATATTTTGATGACTTGAGATATAGTGAAGGAAAAAGAAAAAATATCGATTATTGAAATTACTAATAAATGAAAATTTTAATAAGGAAGAAAGAGAGATTCAATTTTTGACACTATGATAATCATGGTTATAATTGAATTTACAAAGAGTTGGGACCAAAACTTTAATTTATATCGTTATCATGTCCAAGAATTTGCAATCAAAACATATAATTACCATGAACATGAATTTACAATCAAAACACTTGCAATGAAATTAGTGCTTTAAAAAGGGTCAAAACTTCATCTGAAAAATTTGAGTAATACACTTCACATGGCATACATGTGTATGTCACTGGAGTATTTAATATCTAAATTTGCATT
The DNA here is from genome assembly GCA_010110895.2 of Picea sitchensis. NCBI lineage: Eukaryota > Viridiplantae > Streptophyta > Pinopsida > Pinales > Pinaceae > Picea > Picea sitchensis. The sequence continues at coordinate 87,861 of SNQJ01S0041889.1, forward strand.
CAGTATGCATGCATCAAACTCCAATTTTCATTAAGTATGGCTACATCCAACTCCATCGGCTTTATGGCACTTGAGATTGAATCATTGGTCCAGATTATTGTTAAAGAGATCAAAACCCATGGGAGAGAGAGAAGACAACTATGGAACTCCATGAAGATCGCAACCTGTGGGAGAGAGAGAAGGCAACTATGGAACTTCATTCATGGATGGTCTACCAGGAAGTAGTGGTCTAGATTATTGTTAAAGAGATTGCAACCCATGGGAGAGGGAGAAGGAAACTATGGAACTTCGTTCATGGATGGTCTACTAGGAAGTAGTATACACAACCATATATGCTATATGCACAAAGTTATAGAGATAGTTTGGTTGAGGATATAAACATAAGGCTCATGTATAGGTATATACATAGGAAGAGACTCCTAAAATATATTAGGGGATAAGAAACATGGAGATGGAAAAAAGAGGCTTCAGGAGAAATGTGTAAGTTTTTAAACCCATGAAGTAAAGCAATGCATACAGATTCTTAAGCAAAACAGAAATTAATCAATGGCTCATACACACAATACACAGAGATTTACGCTGGAAACCCTTAACCGGGGGAAAAACGAGCCTTCTTTGGTGTGCCCACACACACATGCAAAGAATATAACACATACCCAACAAAATGAGGCATCAAACCAGACTGAATAATCATAGATGACAAAGATTTCATAATGGAATGACGATAACTGTAAATTATGTTACAAATTTCTTTACAAGATCGTTAAAAAAAAAATCTTAGAAGAGATCATTATTTTGTTACAAGACCATTAAAAATATATATACACTTCACATGTGTTTATTCAACTTACATGAATTTAGTGACCTCAATAAATATATGTAGTAGTTATCTAAGATTAAAACTCCAAACTTAGTATTATCTATGTTTGAAAAAAATTTACATTTTAGTTAATTAAAACTCAAAACTTAGATAAAACTTAATATTGAAAAATCTCATTATGTTACAGCCAAAAAAATAATTTAAATACTATGAAAAATAATTATTTTTTTAAGCATATATACCACAAGAAAAATTTGAATCTTGAAATGTTATGGGATGTTAAATACACATTCTAATCATGAAATATTATGATTTTTCTAACCATTTATTTTATCTAATTGTAATCTACTTCTATTTTATCATGAAATATTATGATTTTAATTTTTTTTTAAAACATATTTTAACTTATTATTATATTATAAAATGTTATGACTTCAATTTATATAAATAATAAATAAAAATATAAGATATATTCAACCTCTATATCATTTATTACGTTATTCCATATTTATTACCAAAATACATAGAATTGATGTTAAAATTACTTAAAGTTTTAATCATTAGTCACTTCAAAATTTCATGTATGTTCACTAGTCACTTCAAAATTTATGTGTGTTGAAGAGTAAGTTAATTTTACCTTTTCACCATATCAAAAATTAAATATCTCATTAAAAAAAAATATCTTTTTATATCTTAAATTATGAAGTGATTGTTATAAATTGATTTGAACTATAAAATGTTAGGATTGTGTTTTTATTTATTTATTGTATTTATTTATAATTTTATTTTATTTTATTATAAAATATTATGGTGTAAATTAAAAAAAAGGTATTTTAATTTGTTATTATATAATATATAATTTTAGTGGGTTTAATGGTTAAGAACATGTGTTTCCTTAAAAATAATAGGTTCAAATCCAGATGAAATAGGGTATGTATACCTAACAGTAAAATCGTTGGGTGGAGGGGATCCCTTGTCTCTCATACATCAATTTGATATTTAGCTTGGCCATAGCCTTAAAAATAGATTATTATTATTATTATTATTATTTTATGACTAGGGGAATCGACAATAGGGGCAGTATCGTACTCGCACTCGCATGCACGCACGAACGCCTTAACAGTACGTTTGTTGACCACTAGAACAAACCCCTCGCATGCACGCACAAACACCTTAACATTATGTTTGCTGACCACTAGACCAAACCCCAAACCCCTGCGAGCTGATTATTATTATTATTATTATTATTAAAATATCACAACTTCAATTTATTTTAAAAAATCTTTTATTTATATTATATAATTGTATTTTTTTAATTTAATTTTATTGATGATGATGATGATGATTAACGTCCACTAAGACCGAATTGGTCTATCGGACCTTAAGAGGGTAAGTGATTACTTGTGATTCTTTAGAATTTCATTTTTGTGCTCGAAAAGCTTTAAGAGAAGCTTTCCAAGATCACCATACTTTTGTTGAGTTAAGAGGTTAGGAAGGTTGGTAGTGTGATAAATATTTTGAAAATCAGATCTAATATGGGTATAGGCTGGACAATCTAAGAGA
>SNQJ01S0041889.1:90253-111483 GCA_010110895.2 Picea sitchensis
CAAAGATTTATTTTTATTTTTATTTAACCTTCCAAAGATTAAATAAAAAATTCAAATTAATTGAAAAGAGATTGTAAATATTTGCTACGGAAGGTAGTGAGGTGCACGATAATGGTGATTTTTTTCGCCTTAAAGTTAGGTAGTATAAGTAGCATAATTTTAGAAGTGGTTTATAAGCATGAGTAAAAGTTTTTTTGGTTTGCAAAGTTAGCAGTTGATTTGTAGTTATTTTATTTGTGAAGCTAAGTTATGTAGTGTAATTTTAAATATAGTTTATAAATATATGTAAAAATAAATTTGTTTTATTTATTTGTTTATTATTTTTTATATGTGTTTGTTGAATTAACCTATAAATATTATTATTAGTTTTTATGTGAGTTTTTAGGTTAATAGCAAGTCATAATCATTGTTGATTTGATTTTTAAGAATAATTTAAGTGGGTTTAATATTTATTAAAGGTTATAGGTTTTAATTTAGAGTGGGGTGGAGTATGTATACCTTAGTAAAGTAAACAATGAAATCTTTACATGAAGATGATCTTTTAATCAGACAATAAAGAAAGTCTCATACATTAATTTGAGGTGTAACTGTAGTGTAAAGTAAAATATTTTTAATCTCTTCATATAAAATATCATAACCTTACTCAAATTGAAAAAACACAGCCTTACTCAAATTGAAAAAAACACTCATATAAAAAGTAAACCCAATACAATTATGATTAACATACTCTAATCATAAAACAAATGTATAATCACTTTTAATACAAATCTTAACCTATAATCCTCAGTGATAAAATGTTAAACTTAATAAGTGGAAAATTGTTGCATTACATATTTAACTTACAAATATCTTTTCAACTTTTAAAAATAAGCTTCCTCATTTCAACATTAATATTCAAAACACACATCAAAACCAATCGAAATTAAATGAGGGTCCTACAAGGCCAGCACATTAATCTAACTTAGAGTTTGAACTTGAGCTCTTCTCTCATTAATCTAACAAAATATCATTTCTTTAAAATTTTAAAGTGAGTATGGATTAAAAAACATAAAAATAAAAAACATTACTTATAGCATTGAAATGAGAAGAAAAGTAAAGTTATTTAAAAGTAAAGATAAACACATCGATTGTAACATTAAAATGAAAAAAAAGGTTAATTTGTTTTAAGTTAACTTATTAACTTCCCTTGATGCTCAGCGCACCAAAGAAGACATTGAAGTATAATTCTCATTTAGCCGCAAGCATATAAAAATTTAATTCTTATGAATATGTAATTGCGGGGTGCCAACAAATTTAAGTTTTCAAAGAGAACATGCACTTAAGACATGGGTATGTGTATTTTGATATGCACTTGAGGTCGAGCTGTGAAAATTAATTGAGTTTACTAGTATGGATTTAATTAAATACTCATGCAATTGCAATTATGTGTAAGATTATTGTTATTAATCTAACTGGCCATATATATGTCTAAATTTGTATATTTTATTTACATAGATAAGAAATGATAAAAAATGTAATGATTTTATTGTGTAATTTTCATAAGACTTAAAATTCATCTCATACTATAATTGAAGGGTATAATTTTAATGTTTAATGAAATGTGTTATATAATAATGATTAATACAATCATATAATTAAAAAGTGGTTGATATATGTTGATTGATGATATATTCCACAATTTATTGGACATTAAATATTTAGTACAACTACATAATTAAAAGTGGTTGATATATGTCAATTGAAGTTATTTTTCATCTTTCTTAATTAATAGTGTTGACCAACGTAATCAACCACTTTTAATTGTGTGGTTGTGTTAGTTGACAATTGACGTGTGTGAAGAGGATTAGTAGAATTTTTAATTAAAATATCAATGTCATTAATATTAATTATGTATGATCCCCATATGGGGTGTTAGTTGAGCACATGTGTCAAGATGGAGGGGACGACGCCTGCCAGCGCAATACCAACCACGTGACTGGCGCATGCACTTCCTCTCCTCCCACACCATGAATTTACACAACCTTCACTCATACCAGCGCACCATTAACACTTCGAGTGCGCTCTTCTCTACGTCCTCGTCTAATCTATGGAGCCTCCATTATTGTGGTCACCTCTGCACGTGTGCATCCTCCCTCTCCAGCATTATTCATACCATGGTGCTCCTCAGCTGGTTCACCGGTTCTTCCTCTTTTCACCATGTTAGCACTCTGTAAATTTGTTCGGTTGATAAAACAAATGATAGAGGTAACCTACAAACCAACTTTAGGTTGGATTCTGACCCTTCCAACTAGAGAGGGCTCTCTCAAACATGTAAAGACTGAAAATACTAAAAAAAGATTTGGCAATGAGAACACAGAGGTTGGATTCTACAACAAGACAAGTTTTGTTTTAGTTTAAAAGGGTTGGTAGGAAAAACAAGAGGAAGAAAAAATTGGGCAACGGGGTCAAATCCTGAGATATACTATGAATATCAATACAACTAATGTACTTCTAAGGGAACGAAGGAAAAATAAGCATATCCTTCAACAATAAATATTTTTTAGATGATGGAAAGATAGAAAAGAGAAAAGCCCATTACGAATGAGGGCATCAAACAAATATGGTTTCTCAATTGTAACTTTAGAATAAATAACATAAGGTTAACTACAATGAACATAGCACTTAACAGAGAGTGAATTATGGACCTGTAATCATTAAACACGACAATTGCATTAACCATATGAAAGGAGCATCTATCAAGCATGAATTCCAATCATGTACTCTTAGCTATGCTTATAAGAAATAACATAAGTGAAATGAATGTGAACTAGAGGAAAACACACTAAATAATACACCGTGATGAATCTTGGCTATCAAAGAGCATTGTACTCCTGTATTAATTCATAAGAACATTCTGAGAAATTTACACACAGTTCCTTCGGTTTCCTGGATGAAAGTCCCCCCCTTTCTCTACTCTTTTACAATTAAATATATAACACTAAAGGCCCCTTCTAGCTCAAAACTTCGAATTCCAACCCCTTTCCAAAAATAGAAATAGTTACAGACAAAACATGACACATTTTTAACTGATCTCCTACTTTTCAGGAGAAAAACTAGGCTTCAAACCACCACCTTTAATTTTCAAACCATAATAGTTGTGTAAAATATGAGAACATTTTTTGTAGATAATCTCATTCTGAAGAAAAACCTCTCTCAGTTTCTTGAAATTCATCTCCAGCTGGCCGGAATACGTGTCACAAAAACATGTCTCGAACATGAAATCATAATTGAAAAATATGGCTCCAAGATTCCTTCAAATCTCCCAATCCATAACAACTGTGTGAAAAATGAACAAGGTTAATGTTCTTGGGTCTGTGCTTGACAATAACCTCCTTTGAATTTTTAAAATTCATTCTGGTTCATCCGTAAATAATCCTGTAAGTCTCAACTTTTCGAAAACTGACTGGCACATCATGTTTGAAATGTCACTTGTGCTTTTTTAAAATCTAATTTTATTTATCCATATTCTCCTTAAATATTTGGGAATAATATATTTGAATAAAAATAATTCCCAAATATTTTTATCCTGTAAAATTAAATTTCCATATTTTAATTCATGCCCATGGTTTTGAAAAACCATTTATTCCTTGCTTCCCGTTGTTTTGAAAACCATGTCTTGTTTTTCCCAATTTACCATTTCACGGTGAAAACTATTTACTGGTTTGTTTCCCATGGTTTTGAAAACCATGTATTGGAAACCATCATGGTAAACTATGAAAATATCCCTTGATCTTCCCCTTGTACTTATGTAAAAACCTTGATAAACAATTTTCCAAATCTTCTGTTCATGTGCATCTTCTTGTTTATGATTCTTTTCCATAGCAATAAACATTAATCTTTCTTCTTTGTAAAATTTAATTTTTACCTCTGTGAAAAAATTGCACCGTGAGAAATTTTTTATTTATTGGAAATTCCATGAAACGCTCTTATGGAAAATGTGCCGCACATTTATGAAACCAAACCATATAATAAATGGTTGCAATATTATTTCGGAACTTGGGAGGAGTGGTTTTAACCCACACCACTTTTACCCCCAAAATGCATCACTTAAGAACACATGTTCCAACACCAAAACCTTGGTTTGGATTTCAGGACCACTTCAAATAATTAGCCTCAGTTTACTTTCAACCCTCGAAATGTATATGCGCCCTCCATCCACCCTTTGAATTTTCCACTTAGCTTGAGATTCGTGCCCATGATTTGATGTGAGGTCATGAATTGAATATTGGATTAAATATTAATATAAAAATATTTATATTAATAATTAAAAACCTTTTTTTCCATTTTTCTAAGGACTTTCGGCATATGAGACTCATCACATGACTTTGTGGATATGATAAGGGAGCTTAAGCTTAATAAAAGAAATATTTTTAATTTTCAACGAGAATATGATAATAAGGGTAAAAATGAATGAAGTGATGGAACCGAGGGATTTAGATAAGCATTAAGGCTAGATATAGGTTTGGGATATTTTTCAATTTTGACTCATGGAGGACATGACTATTTTGGATAATTATTCGAGTGAAGGATTTAGGTGATGGGAACTTGACGGAGCTGGGGAATTTTTTTTTAAATCTGAGTGGAAAGATAACACAAGGACAAGATTATTTAGAAAATTAATACAAATTAGCATGTGATAACACACCAGAGCCATCATGCGGTCTGCACTCCTCCCTGGTATTCACCTGCTACGCTAGCCAATTCTTAGTGCCTCCTTACCTTCTTCTTTCTTTGGCCATGCCTCTACTGTGGGGGAAATCCAAGCGGGGCTCGACTTAGTACCAAAATAGGTCACACATGGCCATTTAACCTTAGCCTGCCCACACACCTTCGCACAACTCTCTGCCTTCTTCACGCTCCTCTTCTAGCCAATCCTCTCAGAGCCAAAGTGACCTCCCACCTTTTTCCTCACTTTGGGATTGCCGAGTCGAGTGGTTTGACCTCCTCAAAAAATCACTGGGATTTTCACCAGGGCCATTGTCGGACCTGGCCTCTTCCTCGCAACCTGCCTTGGTCGTCCCACCAAATTCCCTGGAGAATTCAACTCCTGTGCCACTGCCAGTGCACTCACCACTAGTCTAATCTCCATGAGAGGACACCTCTGTTCATCGGGAGAAACCACAGGACCAACCCCACTCCTACTCAGATTGTGCCACCTATGCAAAGTTTCAATATGACCTTGCAATTCTGCAAAATATGGTGTTCAAGGTCCGCAAGGAGGTGGATGACCTACGGTTCCATCTAGAAATTATGGACAAGAAGTGGACACAAATTCTGCAACTGCTCTCCTCTCTACATGGCTCTCGACACTCCATAGAACAGGAACCCAATGCACTAATGACCTCAACGACGATCTTGGTTCCAACTCTCCAAATGTCAGCAGTGGACAACGTGGCAACAGGATCGGCTTTGGCTCTCTAGGCGCCTACATTGGACAATGTGGCATGCAACACATTGGTTGCCTGAGCCACGACATTTGCACAAGTGTTAGACTGCATGGCATGTTTTTAGTTTTTTTTATATTTTGACAACTGTACTTTTGGACAATTCTCTTTTTGTCTGTCATAAGTCAATCCTAGAAGTTCTAGAAGCTCGAACGAATCGGTTTCCCCACAGGGCGATTGTGTTCCAGATGTTTTAAAATGATGTATGAATCTTGGGTCAGTTTTGGTTTAGAAGGCACTGGTTGAATTGGTTTCCCTCTGGGGAAATTTAGTAATTACAGTCCTCGGACAAATATGGCGATACTGTAATTTTTGGCTTTGAAAGGTTTTTTATATATATACTTACAAAAAAAAAATATTAATTATGTATGATATTTGATTATTATTGACTATGTTTAAACATGTTTGACCATGTTTGACTATGGTTGAACATGGTTGACTATGTTTGAATATGGTTGACCATGTTTAACTATAGTTAACTTTGGTTGATCTTGGTTGACTATGTTTGACTATGATTAACTTTGTTTGACCATGGTTAACTGTGGTTGAGCATGTTTAATCATGGTTGATTATGGTTGACTATGTTTAACTATATTTAAGTATGTTTAACTATGGTTAATCATGTTTGACCATGGTTGACTCTAGATGTTTCATGTTGACTTTGGTCGAATATGGTTAACCATCGTTGATTATAGTTTGACAATGTTTGATAATGGTTTGACCATGGTTGAGCATGTTTGATGTTGATCATGTATAACCATGGTTGACTATTCTTGACTATGTTTAACCATGATTTCAGAGCATGTTTGGCCATGTTTGACTATGGTTGACCATTTTGGACCAAGGTTAACTATGGTTGACTATAGTCAACCATGATTGACAATGTTTCATTATGGTTTACCACGGTGGACCTTGGTTAACTATGGTTGACTTTTAATGGCTATGTTTATTTATGGTGGACTATGTTTGAGTATGGATGACTTTGGTTGACTTTGTTTCACAATGGTTGACCATGTTTGTCCATGGTTGACCATTGTTTAATTTTGGTGATCATGGTTTTACCATAATTAACCATGTTTGACTACAGTTAAATATGGAAGATTATTATTGACCATGTTTGACTACACCTGACTTCAGTTGATTATGGTTGACTATGGGTGACCATGTTGACTATGGTTGATTATAGTTGACAATGTTTGACTATGGTTGATAACGTTTGACAATGGTTGAATTTTCTTTATCATGGTTGGCCATGTTTGTTTATGGTTCAATTTGATTGGACATAGTTAACAATGGTTGACCATGCTTCATCGACTATGGGTGACCATGTTAGTGATTTACTGTGGTTGACCATGGTTGACTTTCATTGAGCATAGTTGACCATGTTTGATTATGGTTAACCATGTCAACCATGGTTGAATTACATTTAACATGGTTGGCTATTTTTAAGTCTGGATGACTATGGTTGACCATGTTTTACTATAGTTGACTATGCTTCACTATGGTTTACTATGGATGACTATGGTTGACCATATTTGAGTATGATCGAATTTGGTTAACTATGGTTTCTTATGTTGACTTTATTTGGCCATGGTTGATTATGGTTGACTATGTTTGACTATGGATGATCATGGTTGACTATAGCTTACTTTCATTGAGCATGGCTAACCATGTTTGAGTGTGCTTGACCATGTTTGACTACGGTTGTCCATAGTTGAACTTTGTTGACTATGTTTGACATTCGTTGAGCATGGATGGGCATGTTGGATTATAGATGACTATGATTGACCATGTTTTACTATGGTGGTCTTTGGATCAACATGGTCAACCATAGTTGACTCTAGTTATATATGGTTGATTATCGCTGAATTTCCCTGACCATTATTGGACTTGGTTAAATATTCTTATGTCACATTACAATGTACATCTCGATTGACTTTTCTTGAATTTTTATGTTTGTCAATGGTTATGATTCATTGCGATGCTAAAAAAGGGTTATGTGGCATTGTGACATTCCTAAAGGGTTGTGTTGGATTACAAATGTTCCTCAATGGGTATGTCACATTGTGATGTTTATTTTGGTTATGTTGAATTGCCACATTTGACAATGGTTATATCGCATTGTGACATTCATCAATGATTATGTCACATTGTGATATTCTTGAAGGGTTTTGTTGGCTTACAATGTTTGTTGAGTCACAAAAATTACCATCTTTTCACCCTTTTATCATCCTTTCACAACCTTTTCCACTTGATTTGTAATCAATTAACATTGTATTAAGTCCATTATAATTCTTTATGTGGGAATAGGTTCAAGAGATATTCCAATGCATTTCTTTTAGTATTTTATGTGAATTTATGATTAAATATTATAAAAATAACATATTTTCGCTTATCTTTCAAAATTGGGTTAGTTTGTTGGTGATTGCAGGAACAGGGACATGAAGATCCAGTAAATACAGGAATAGGGATAGGAAGATCTAGTAAATACAGGAACAAACAAATCTTGTAACAACACAAATTTTACCCTCTCTCAAAATACGTATGATCAAATTCAAATTTCCTCTTCAACCATTGAAGATTTGATATGGATTTGAGATATGGAAATAATCTTGGAGCTTTTGATGAGATTAGTTGGGAGTTGTTAGTAAATATATCGAAGATATTATGAGTTGATTTTTAGTTGCTGATTTTTGGAAAATGGTTGAATCACATGAGAAAATTGTGGATCTAGGAGAAATTAGTGGATATGAATTTATTGTTTGTTATTTCAATTTCAAAGCGAGTTTATGTATAAATAAGAGTTCCTTGTTCATTCTAAAGGGGAATCTTAGAGAAATGTCAAAATTATTATGGAATAAATTACAATTTTATCATATATTTTTTTAATGTAGATTTTAGTCATATAATTGATCTAGTTTAGTTTGGTTTACAACAATTAGATTAATCTAGTTATGATGTAGATTAGCATAGATTCTCTATTCTATAGAGTATGGGCTTGCTTCGGAAGGATGGAGAGCTGATTAGTGTAGATTCTATTTTATTTATTTTCTGCAAGTGTGTTTCCTTTTCACACTGATTATTTTCCTTTATGTAAGTGTGTTTCCTTTTACCAAATCTTGTTAACAACGAGAGAAAAAATTCATGGAAATCATACAAGGAGATAACCTAGTGACAATAGGGTCCCTACCTAATAGCATGATCGGTGTCAAATACATGACCATTTCTAGGAGTGATTAAGATTGTTTTTGATTGATGAGGAGTGGTGTGTTTCATTTATGTAGTTAATTTCATTTATCTTCTTGAATTTTAATATCCATTCATTAAGTTATATTATGAAAGATACCAAATGGAGTATTGTTGTAGAAGGTTTAGATATTGAATATTGAATACTTATCTACAGCTTGATTTACATCACTTATGGATATAGTAAGGTATCATTTAATGATGGATTTGTCTTTTGTTTCATTTACTTCATGCAATTTATTTCACGATTTGAAGCATAAGATTAATAAACATTAAGCATTTTAATTATATCATACCACAAATAATCTAATTTTGCACATAATGTGTTTGCATTTCACAAGTTTACATACTTAAGATTAATAATTAAATGTAACAAGATTTAGACATATAAATTGATTAACATTGTTCATTAGAATTTATGTCGCATTGTGACGTTATTGAAGTGTTTTGTTGAACAATGATGTTCATAAATGGTTATGTTGCATTGCAATATTCATCTTTATTGATTTATGTTGAATTTCTATGTTCCTTAATGGCTATGTCACATTGAGACTTTTATTAAGGGTTATTTCACATTGTGACATTAAGAGGGGTGATCATGGTTAATTTTAAAAGGTTGAATTGAACATTGTGTCACATTTTGACATCAAGAGATTGGTAACGATAATCATTATTTCTTTAGTTAAACAAGTTTATTTTTATGTGAACTTTGGTGTATCAGCATTTTTGTGTTTGAAATTCCTCATTACTTTATACAATGTATCTAAATTTTAATAAAGTAATTTCTAAGTTTTCGATATCATTGAAATGTATCTACTAAATATTATACTGCAGTGTTAATACATTTGGTTGACTATGATTTACCATGTTTTTCTGTGATTAACGTTTGTTGAACATTTTGGGCATGGTTGACGTGGGATGAATTTTGTAGAACATGGTTGATTATGGTTATTTATTCTTTAACACATGACAAATCGCTACATTTTATAATGGCTGTGTCCCATTGAAATGATCACAATGGTTATGTTGCATTATGAGGTTCCTCGAGTGTTATGTTGCATTGCAACATTCATCTTGGTTGACTTATGTCAAATTCATATGTTCTTGAATGATTATGAGGCAATACGATGTTCATCAAGGGCTATGTTGCATTGTGATGTTCCTAAAGGGTTATGTTGGATTGTGACATTCCTTGATGGTTATGTCCCATTGTGACATTCATATTTCTTGACTTATGTCGAATTGTTATATTCCTCTATAGTTATGTCACATTGTGACATTCAACATGGGTTGTTGTTGCATTATGACAGTAAGAGGGTTGACCATGGTTGAGTTTAAAAGGTTTAATTCAACATTATGTAACATTGTAGCATAAAGAGGTTGATAATATTTGTTATTGTTGATTTATTTAAACAAGTTTGTTTTTATGTGAATTTTGGAGTATCTACATTTTTGTATTTTAAATTCCTTATTACTTAATAGCTTATATCTAAAATTTTAATTAGGTAATTTCTAAGTTTTTGTTATCATTGAAATGCATCTATTAAACACTGTAATGTAGTGTTAAGACATTTGGTGCCATCTAAGAAGGCTATTGCATTGCATGAAGAAAGAGATGTATTCATATGTACAACTAGTATTGAGAGCTAATAAATTCTTAATGGTTCCAAAGAAGATAAAATTTGGGTATGGTAATCATAATGTTAAATGCATTGGTAGTATTTTATATGTACTTTGTTCTCCAATTAAATTTTAGATAAGGGAATTTGACCATTCACATTTGAAGAATATGTATATATAAATTATTTGCATACAAACCTAAAACACTTAATACTAAATGAATATTTTTCAAAACATGTTAATTAACCAAGCATAGTACTAACTGAATATTTGTCAAAAGAATTAAATTAACAATGATTTCAATTCATATAGAATTTTTACAATTGACACATAGTAAAAGTACATTACTCAAGGCTTATGTGGGATTGTGACATTTCACGATGGTTATGTTTCATTGTGACATTTAGCATGATTGACATATATCAAATTGCTACATTTCTCAATGGTTATGTTACATTGTAATGTTCATGAAAGGTTATGTTGCACTACTACATTTCTCAAGGCTTATGTTGATCTTCGAACCTTAACTAGAGGATAGGAAATTTAGTTTATAGCCCACACAAGTTAAGCTCTATGCAATTTTAACCCCATTGCTGCTAAAGGTATTTGGAGTTGTAAAAATTGAAAAATCCCTTAACAATAATAACACATAACTTGTTTCCTTTAAGGTTATTGCTATTTCCTATTAATTTTAAAATTCATAATGATTATTGTTAAGTTATATTATAGAATAAGAGAAAAAAACATGTATACAATACTCCAATTTTTTTCATGATTACAAAATCTTATTTTAAAAAATAAAGAGAATACCACCATATGGTTTTGACAAAAGATACATATAAGTTTAATTTAAAATTTAGAATGTACATTGTTAAATTCTATAATTGAGAGGAAACATGTTTTCATTAACTGTGTTTTTTTTTAATATAAAATATCACGTGGTATTTGTTTTCTAAAGTAAAAAGCATGAATTTTATTCATATAGAAAAAAATTACATTTTAAATAATGCATGAGAAGTCATGCATTTAGTCTAGTTAGTCTCAATAAAAAAATATGTTTTCCTGAGCAAGTCAGGACAGTCCAATACAATACAATAAAATGAGCCACACAAGGCATAACAAGCCTCGCAGAACATAAAAAAGACCAACAGAACCCCAACACAACTGCAAGAGAAGACCCAACCCTGAATAAACCTACGATGGAAAGGAGCAGAACAAAAAGAGAAAGTAAAAAGCTGCAGAGAAGAGAAATCACCTCAAAGAGAAAACTAAAACATCGAAAGTAATGACGGCCCAAGTGGTGAAAATACCCAACATAAACACTCTTAAAGGCAGAAGGAGAGGGCACCAGAGACCGAAAAATGCTCTGTCCTCTCCCCAAAAAAACCCACCACCAACAAAAAAACGCCAATAAAGCTACGAGCAAGCATCATATCTAAAGATCAAACCGCACTGAACTGCAAACCCAAAGGAGGAGAGGCCATGCAAGGCTGAACCAAACCATCAGGGATCGACGTGAGGGGAAAATCGACGACGACCAACCCCTTCCATTGGAGCGAGCACAACCTCATCACTGCAAAAGGAGACAAAACTGTAGGAGACGGTGGCGACAACGAGCAGATCTGGAGACGACAGACTGAGGCATGCAAAGACGAGTTGACGCAGACTGCGGCTAGGATAAACCTTAGCCGCCACCCCCGAGCCACCAAGAGCCCCACATCGACACACAATAGTGACAGAACACTCAAAACTGGCACATATCCGTCGATCCGGCAAACCCCAGCGAGCTCAGAGCCAACACCCGCACCATCTACAGTCCACAAAGGAGTCGATGCAAGCTCCGGGTAGGGTAAACCCTAGACACAACCCCCCATCACATGGTTTTGTTTAAATATAATATGAAATTTAAATTGAATTATAATACCTTAACATGGTTTAGAAAAGTATACAATTCACATTTTTAAAAATAAAAATATATTATTAATAAATACTTATACTTTATAAGAACTGTATTTTTTTACTTATTATATTATCTCTATTAAAATATATAATTGATATCAATTGAATTCTAATACCTTAATATGGTTTATGAAAAGAAACAACTAATATTTAAAAAAAATAAAAACAAAAAATTATTATTAATAAATACTTATACTTTAGGGGTGAGAGGTGTGGGGGGAATTGTTTTTGATTCCGAAGGAAAAAATATTATTGAGTTTTCATGGGGACTGGGACAAACTACCAATAATCAAGTAGAGGCTCTTGTTGTTTACATTGAAATGCATCTCATTCCTGCAAACACTTCCAAACAATTAGTTGTTATTGGAGACTTGGATTTGATTGTCAAAGGGCTCCATAAACTTATTAAAAACTCCCAACCCAACCTTATGAGAAGCTTCCACATGATTAAGAATTTGGAGCACAAATTCAAGTCCATAAGCTATCATCATGTCTATAAACAACAAAATGAGATAACAGACTCTTTGGCCAAAAAAGAAAACCAGATCAAACAAAATAAGCTTAGGATCAATGAGGAATGCACACAAATTTATCTCCCTTAAGTAATTCATGTCCTCTCTAAAAAACTGAAAGTCCTTCCTAGAGAATATTGGATTCAAGAGTTATAAGTTTGCACAAAAACAGGTGGGAAGGGATGTGACCCCACCCCCCAGCCGTAATGAAGCAACTCATGTCACATTGAGTCACTTTGTACTAAGCGAAGATCTATTTTGGACGACATGAGGCCTACTCCACAACTTACACATTCCTCCTCTCTACATTGCGTTGTCCTTAAGACCGTTCCCATGCGCGACAATGGGTTCATGTGGAAACTTTCAGGTTCATCGAGAAAGAATCAACTTCCCTACCCTTGCATTTGACATGGAGTCTACGAGCTCTGCAACACGACGCTGGACATTACATCATCCCATGTCTGCACTACATCATTAATAATGGAGCCGCCCTTTACCACATGGGATTTGATGCCAACATCAATATTGGAGATTTCAAAAGGTAGTGAAGGAGAGGAAAATGATAAATGGAATTGCTTGCAACCTCGGATATGCATGTAATTTCCATTTCCAAATGAGTCATCTAGACAAATTGGTGAAATGGCCTAAGTAATTCCCGTGGGCTAGATAATTAATTATCTTATTAATAAAGGTGACATTGAGCAAAGTGGAAAAAGGCACCTAAGTGACTATTGAGAATATGAAAAGTCACTTAAAGTGATTAAAAGGTAAAAAGGTCACAAAATAGTCAACGAATGAATAAAAGGGGAAAAAGAGGGCACCTTCTCTCATTATTGCATTAGTATTTTCTAATTTCTCATTCAAAGAACTCTTTGTGGTTTTGGAACTCTTGAGATGGAAACCCTAAGAAGGTTTTTAGAGGTTGGCTTTGGTGGTGAGACAAATCCACCCTAGTTGGTCCATTTGGGAAGGAATCACTTCATATTTTTTCATGGTGCTCCATTGATACAAGGATTCCTTGTGACAATGTTTTCCTTCATTGGTAACTGAGTTATATGGAGGTGGCGGTTGAGTTGAATTTGTAAGGTGGTTGAACTTCTTTATAGACTAAGAAGTACGAATGTGGGTATCATTTCCTACTGTTGGGTGGAATATTTCACTAGTGGAACAAGTTAATGGTTATATGAAGCTGAGTTCATCAAGCATAAATCACAGGTCTTCTTCCTGAACCATTTGTTGGGAGTTAGGTGCATTTCTTGTGGTTAGAAGGGCAATCTTAGTAGGAAGACTGAGTCCCTTCATTAATGAGCAACATTCTTATTCTCTAAGGGTTGATTTCCATTGTCTCTTGGTTGAAAGAGGCACAGAGGGACAACATAATAAGTTGGGCCAAGTTTATCTTCATTTGGGTCGAGTTTCCTATGGAAAGGGCATTGAATTTGGTCTACATTTAGTGCTGGATTGTGGACAAATTATATAGACATAAAAAACCCATACACTCTTGTATTCTCACCAGTGAATCTCTGTGAGTTATTGCAGTTGTTACTATTTTGATACATGCTGAATAAAGGAATAAATTCCTATTGTGTTTACATAGATATATATCAGTTATTATTTGTGGCTCATTTATGTTTTCCATTGCAATCTTTACTGTGTGAAAAGAGAGGTTTTGGAAAAATATAATTTGCATAAAAGACACACATAACATTCAGAAAACCATTATAAGTTACTGTTAGATTCAAAATGAAGAAAATAGCAGAAACATAATGTAAATAAATGAAGCAATCAGGAAATTATGAAGAATAGAGATAAATAAACAAAGGCAGAAAAGGCATACTCTATTCATCAATTCTTCTGTAAATCATCATGTAATTCATCAATTCTTCAGAATATCATGTACATAGATGTACATATATATAATAAAGGAAAAGACCATAATACATGTAACCTAATAACACGCTAGGTTAATCTTAATCATCCAACTAACTTATGATTAGTGTTTTAACATCCCCTTAATCATAAGTTCGCTCTTGCCTGAAAAACCGCCACTACTTGACAATCACATGTGTCAAGCGAAGATTCGTATACGCTTAAGATGTTCTCTCGAACTGAAATAAAATAGCGGTTGATGTCTTCTACTAAATTGGTGGTTTAAGGTTGACTACAAACTCATCTGGTGGTTTCAAAATGACCACAAACCAATCCGGGTGGTTTCAGATGACCACAAACCAAATGTTCAGCGTGGTTAATGTCTTCTACTAAAATGGCATGGTTTTTAAGTTGACCATAACCAACAAGAGCTCAAGGCTCAAAAAATCTGAAAATATAACAAGTAGAACTTCATGTCTTCTGCTCAATTGGTGGTTTTAAGATGACCACAAACATATCAAAAACAATATCATTTGTTCATAGGCTCTAAATCAAACTTAGAACCTAACTAAAAACTTTAGATTTCCCCCTTGTCAGGGACAAGTGGTTCCAATTCTCTTGACTGCCATTCACAAGTATGGCCAAGAAGAGATCCAACACATCAAATTGTCTTCCTGCATATTCTGAAGACTCGATCTTCAAATCAAAAGACTACATCAACTGGGCCCAATCATACCCTAAATCATCAAATCTAGTAAAACATTCATGTCCATCAACAATAGAAATATCTCCAATCAAGTACCATTGTACTTGTGTATAAATCCGATGATAAGACTGCTCCAATAATTTGGCTTCCAAACGCTAACGCCAATTCCCTAACCATTCAAAATGAATTTGTTTCCTACACGCTTTGGCACTCATCAGGGATGATTTTGTCTTCCCACAAAATTTCCATGGGTGAAGATCAAAACAATCTGACTTATCATGTTCAAACCTAAGGATGTTGTTTGCACTGTACGGGTGGGTTCTTTATCTAATCGATTAGCAACATCATCATCAACTATATCCCCAGACTGCTCTCTACCAATATCCGAAGCTTTATCGCCTTATCATCATTCAAAAACCTCCACTCACAAAGAAAACAGTTCGTTATAATTAGGAATATGAAAAAGTTGTTAGCATCATTTCATATCCTATCCATATCGGTTTCGTTTAAATCATAATTCTTCCCATGGTCGAACAATACATTTATCCGCAACTTTTTTCTGACATAGGTACTTCATCTAACCGATCTTCATGTTTTTCATAACTAGTCAATTGAGCGCCTTCATTCTCATCCCTGATGTCATTAAAATCACATTGTTGTCTGATGAGTTAAGTTTTCTTCGACAACAACTTGTTTTGATGTTTGAACATATCAACTTTCTTATGTGTTACTTGTAAACAAGTAATCACTTTGTTGAGGGTGCACTTGTTTATTGCAATTGTAGATTCCGAAGTTGAGTTAATTAATGTGTGCACATTGTAAATAGTTCTTCAATTCTTTCCATTTATGTAATATGGAAGAGAGATCTTTGTTGATGCCACAAAATTCAATTTTTTATCCTGCTGTGCATGCCAAGAACGATCGTCCTGTTGCATAAATGTGCCAAAAAACTACAAGATAACCAATAACACACACAAAGACTCGAGATGCACAAGATTCCAGAGAGACCCCTTATTCACCTCGTGGGTCAAAAAGGACTCCTTATAACTTCCAAAAACTCCTTATAACACATTTATAAACACTCTTTAACACCCTTATAACTTCAAGTACATTTAACTATAATAATGGAGAAACCTCCATACAAACCTTATAACTCCTTAAATCCACATCAAAATATTCCTTTAAGTTCTATTGCATAAAGAATGCACCTTATAACTCCTTGAGTTGTCCTTGAAATAATTTTTTGTTTTTTTTAATAAAATAAACTTAATAAAATCCACTTATTACTCCAAAAGATTTTATTTTTTTTAAACATCTTGCATAAATCTATAACCTTCATAAAGCAATATTTTATGCCAGTAACAACTATTTTGGAGACAATCCAATGCCCCTTCCTCTCAAGGATGGCTTAAATATTCAAGTGATCCTATGAGTGATTTGACATTTCTCTTTCTTTGAAAAATTAAAAACTTTTCTTGGCTAATAATAAAAACTTTTAAAATAATGCAGTTATACCACTGTACGAGAGGCTACTCTTTAGTTGGATTATTTTCAATATGGTTTGCACCATAGCCAACAACAATAAAATAGTTGCCACCACCAGACCTATAGTTGAGAAATGCTGCTCCTTAGTATTTGTGCAGCCGATTAACCTTTCGTTGTGCCTTGCATATGCACACTCTTCGCCTTCACAAAACCCTCGGCTCTTTCTACATTGTTTACTGCGCCTAGCACGGTTTTCTCTCTGCAATGCCGTTTTTCGATGGTACACAGAACCGAACCCACTTTCCTCATTTGTGTCTAACACTCTCAGAAAATGATGGAGTTATTCCCTTTCTCAAAACTGAACACATCGAATTGTCTTTTACTGCTCACTCCTTGCACACGAGACAGTCTTTTTCTCAACGTTCTTCACTGGGCTTACGCGTGATTCCTCTGATAAACAGTTTGTACCAGGTAACGATGACAGTTGCGGGATTCTCACGTTTCTCTCATCTTCACGCTTCATCCATTTACAATCTCCATTCTCAATCCCACGGTCGCTAAGATCATAGATGTGCTCTTTGCTGGAAGCATTAAACAAAGAAAGAAATGAATACAACAACAAAAATAACTGGCCGCATTCGGTCTGGGAACCTCTGATTAATTTTGTCCTATGAAAAATCCACCCAGGTGGGGCTATTTTCCCTCATATGTGTTTTTGTGCAAGAGGACTTCCGGGGTTACCAGCCAGGCAATGACGGAATCGAAACTCAAGTATGGGCAGATCAAAATCAACTTTATGCTCTATCAAGCTCATAAGATCAATATCATCTGATAAACTATCATAAACTATTAGGCCTCTAAGATTATCTACATGCGCTCTGATACCACTGTTAGATTCAAAATGAAGAAAATAGCAGAAACATAATGTAAATAAATGAAGCAATCAGGAAATTATGAAGAATAGAGATAAATAAACAAAGGCAGAAAAGGCATACTCTATTCATCAATTCTTCTGTAAATCATCATGTACATAGATGTACATATATAATACAAAAGACCATAACTATCATGTAACTGAATAACAGTTAGGTTAACTTAACTATCCAACTAACTTATGGTTAGTGTTTTAACAACCCAACAGTATGAAAGGAAATTTTTATAGTGAAAAAGATATCTACAGTCTAAGTGTTTGACAAAAGTCAACACTCGAAACTCTTGCATTTTGTTACAACAAACAAAGAAAAGGGTGCCAACAATATCTAGGAAATTACAATGCAATACAGGTCTGTGTTGGAAATTAGTTTAAAGGAAACAATCCGGCTGGGGTTCCTACAACTTCAGGATGTGGAGACGAAGTTGAGATCCCTATGAGTGCAACGAATGAAAAATGGATAGCGTGTAGGAGAAAATGCGATCTCAACAAAGTAAAATTGAGGAATTCAAATGCACAACTAGATCGTCAAATTCAGGAACAAGAAGTCAAAAGAAATGAGGATCTTACAGTGGTGCTTCGGGAAATCGATCAGAACACAAATCATATTCGATCCCTTTGTCATCAGGTGCAACAACAACCTCCGGAAATCCATGCCATGCAATGAACAACAACATCAGTGGAATCAAGGGAATACTATGAAGTTATTCATCTAGCCTCACGTCAACATGAATGAGACCCTATGGAAGAGGTAGATACATCATTAAAACTCCAATAGGTAATCAATGAAATGTAAAACTTTTTTTTTTTATGTTTTCATATGTTCCAATATATAAATGGAAGAATCATAATAGTCTCTTTGTTTATCTGGGATATTCTAAGAGACTTAGGGACAAGAGAATCACTGCAAATTTGATGCATGATTCTGATATTCTTGCAATTTTTTACTCTCTGGTTGTTTTTTCCATGGCACGACCTTTTTTTTAATAAATTTTTTCAACAGTTTGTGTTAAAAACATAAAATAAATACTTGTACTTTATGAGAGTTGTATTGTATTGTAATGATTATAAATGGTTATGTCATATTACAATGTTTTTTTAAGGGTTATATTGGATTGCGACATTTTTTAAAGATTATGTTAGATTACGATGTTTTTCAAATAATAAATTTGGTTAGTATAATAAAATACAACATGAATAAAAACGTTATATAAAAATACACATGTCTATACAAAATTCATTTTTTTTTTTTTCTTATTTTATTTTGCATATTTTTATGAAATTAAAAAAAACTCGTGGAATAATGAACATATAAAGTATTTCCATCTTCATTGAAATGAAAGTGAAGAAAATAAAATTTCCATCAAAATGAAATTAAAAATTAAGAAAATAAATTTTTCATCCAAATCAAAACATAAGATTTTGGTCCAAAATAAAAACTTTGTTTATGATACTTCACCGTGCATTCTAACATATTAGAATGTGGTGAAGTATAGTAAACAATGTGGTGAAGTATATTAAACAATTTTTTCTTATAGTGTAAAATTTCATAAATCCATTCAACCTATGTTTTGAATTTATAACATATAATTTTATTAACGACATGGGTGTTTATCAAAAACCTAGTTTTCAAATTATTTATTTTACCTATTTTCTAACATTACAGAGCCCAATGAGTGATGTCCCCTCAATACACATTTTAAAATATGTATTTATAAAATATGATTATAGGAATTTGATTAAGAAGATTATAAACTATGTAGGAATAAGAGTAAATAATTCAAAATTTGATAATTACCGATTCAAGTATAAACTATATTATCCTATAAACTATATTGTCAAATGTCAATAGAGAAGCGGGTTTGATCCTGTTTGGGATCTGTGAGTACTAATGGATCTTGTTCTCTGGATCCTGGTTGGGATCTGTGCGACTTAATGGTTAGCGGTATTGGAAGTGGCATTGGAGGTAGGGCATGTTATTCATGGGGGTAAAGGACTAGTCTAGGGATAAAACGTGCTAGTGGTTGACCTGGTAGACAATAGGTGGGATGGCATGTGATGTGTCGGTACTAACAGATTTCCTGGCAGAGGGTCAATGGTGGAGCCAGGGAGGATTATTAAAATTTGACGAAGTGTATAGGGAAGAACTATAGCGGTATATACAAACAAAAGTATCGGTTGGCGAGAGGGTTGGTAAGATTGAGGTATAATTGGAGGCTCAAATCTCAAAAAGGACAGTTGGAGAAATCTTTAGTGGAGTTACGGATGTTGGAATTAGGGAAGTCATAAATGAAATCTTTGCTCGGGAAGCAGATAGGGGAGATATGTGGGGAGCATTACCATCTAACCTACCTTTGGTTTGCTCATTGAAGGAGTCGGAGGGAAGCCATATTGGTAAGGAAACAGTGGATGGAGAGGGAAGGCTGACTACCGCATGAGGAAAATAGGGGGGATTGTTAGGTCTTTAGGTGGTGATGCAGGTAGGAACCCACAATGCAGACCTGGGACTGTTAGGAGAGCATAAGAGGAGCGAGAGCTAAGGATACTCACCAGAAGTCTTCATCCTGACTAGAGGATGGTTTTGTTTCCTTTTTAATTCCACGGAGGATGTGGAGGTGGTACTAAACTAGGTCTGGTTGGTGAAAGATGACAACCTCATGTTAAAAAAGTCACATTGCACGTTCAACCCGGAGAAAGAGGTCATTCGCTATAAACATTTGTGGGTTTTAATGCCTGGTTGCCCGCTCACTATGTGGAATTTGGAGGTGTTTAAGGAGATTGGAAATGCGTTAGGGAAATTTTTATTTGTTGATCCCAAACTTATGTCTGGTTCTTATAGACGAATGGGTAAATTGTTAGTGGAAATCGATTTGTTTGAAGGGTTACCGACCGAGATAGAAATAGAGTGGCGTGGAACAGTGATCCAACAGAGGCTAGATTATATGGGGGTGTCGTTTAGATGCTCAGAGTGTAAGGAGGCAGGTCATATGCGGCATCAATGTCGTGGGGAGAGCAAGAAAGTGACACAAGGATGTTATGATGTGTTCAGCGAAACAAAATCAATTGAAACGAAGCTATCCACAGAAGACTCGACCGAGAACAAGCCATCCTCAGCCATGGAAAGCGATTTTGAATCCGGTAAGGTAAACCATATTTGTCCAAATTTTACTTCCTATATTTATGTCAGTATTGAGGGTGGGAAGAATAATTTAGGGCTGGAGTCTACTAAGACTGTTTGTGCCTCAATTTAGGGGTTAGGTTTTGTGTTTAACCCTTTCTATGATGAACCTACATTGGAGATTAGGAAGGCCTGTGAGGTAGGATCTCATAATTTTATCACTGAAGTATCATCGGGCTTAGGGAGGGTTTCAAGAGGAAAGGAAGTTGTTAGCTATGTGGGTGGGGGGTCTGATGCTTGG
>SNQJ01S0041890.1:10921-35754 GCA_010110895.2 Picea sitchensis
GGCACACAAGGTAAGTCGGGGGGAATTGAACTCGAAACCTCATGGAACTTCATTTTCACGGCACTTGCCAATTGAGCTGCCCCCCCGGGGGCCGTATTTACAAGTATTTGAGAATGATGAAGAATTGGAATTTTTTTTTACGAATGACGATGAAGATGAGGATAATGACATAATTGTTGTCCCGAGGAATTGTATTCAATATGAGTCTCTTTTTACAAGAGACAATCATGCTAAAAATATCCTGGAAGAAGTATCACTTCGAAAATTCCAAGAAACAAGAAAGATTAATAACGGAACCGTTAGTTCCCCATAATAAGTCAATTTGGGAGTTGATTTCACAATTGATGAAGTTGATCAATATGTCACACTATTTAAAGAATATATTGATGTGTTCTCATGGAGTTATGATGATTTGAAGGCATATGATAAAACAATATTTCAACATATTATTGCCTTGAGAGAAGGGGCAAATCCTATCAAGCAGAAGATAAGGATAATGAACCCCAAATTAAAACCATTGGTAAAGTTGAATTGGAAAAATTGAAGAAAGATGGAACATTTTTCTTTTTGACTGGCTTTCAAATCTTGTGATTGTGAGAAAAAAGACTAGGGAGATTCAAATTTGTGTAGATTTTAGGGACCTTAACAAATCAAGTGTAAAGGATAATTATTCATTTCCCAACATGGAATTTATCCTCCAACAAGTCACAGGATCAACCTGCATGTCCATGTTAGATGGTTTTTCTAGGTATAATAAATTCTTGGTTGTTGTGGAAGGCATAGAAAATAAAACTTTCATAACACCTTGGGAGACATATGCATATGATCGGATGCCCTTCGGTTTAAAAAATGTTGGATCTACATTTCAGAGGGCTATGGATAATTATTTTGAGGGATTTATAGGAAAATTCATGCTGGAATACTAATAGTATTTAACAATACACTAAAAAACAAGGAGCGATCACATTCATCACATGAGGAAAGTTTTTGACAGGTGTAGGTTATATGGTGTTTCTTTAAATCCAAAAAAATGTTTATTTGTTGTAACTAAAGGAAAAATATTGAGTCATATTCTTTGCAAGGAAGGAATCTATATTGATACAGAGAGAGTTAAAGCTATAAAGGAACTCAACCCCCCATCATCTAGGAAGAGAGTTTAGTCATTTTTTGGAAAAATCAACTTTGTATGGAGATTTGTCCCTGACTATGCAAGTATTGTGAAGTCGATCAATTCATTGTTGAAAAAGGACCAAAGGTTTGAATGGACTCTGGATACACATGAAGATTTTAATATTATAAAAAAGAAAATCACTACAACTCCAATCCTCATTAGACCATATTTTCAAAGAGACTTCATCATTTATTCATTCGGTACAAAAACGATTTTGGCATCTGTTCTTACTCAGAGAAATTCCAAGGGTGAAGAATTGGCAATTAGTTTAATGAGAAAGACCCTTCATGATTATGAATTAAGATATTCAGAATTGGAGAAGCAAGCCCCGTCTCTTGTAAAAGAAGTGGCACACTTTCAGACTTATATATTAAATTCTCATGTCATTGTGTATGTTCCATCCTCTCCTGTGAATATTCTTTTAAATCAACAATTGAGAGAAGGAAAATGGGTAAATTGAATGGAAAATATTCAAGAATATGATATTGAAATTAAGCCTTTAAAAGAAGTTAAAGGACAAGGTTTATGTAAGCTCATTGCAAATAATGATTCTTTGGATGGAGTAATTTTGATTTCAGTAGGAGAACCCATGGTAGTTTCATAATGGTATAAAGATATTATATTCTACTTGAGGTCTGGATAATTTCCAGTCACCAGGAACCCTAAAGAGAGAAGAACATTGAAAATGAAGTCAAATCAATATGTATTGATTGCTGATATATTGTTCAGGAGGAACTATGATGGCATATTGTTGAGATGTGTTGATGAAAGGAAAGCTCAAGAGTTGATGAAAGAATTCCATGAAGGTATATGTGGTGGAAATTTTGCACCTACTGCCACATCCCATAAAATAATAAGAGTTGGGTTTTATTGGCCATCAGTTTTTAAGGACTCATATGCTACCATAAGGAAGTGTGTATCTTGTCAAAATGTTTTAGGGAAAATGAAAAAATATGCAATTCCATTACAACCTATATCTGTAGAAAAACCATTTATCCAATAGGGACTCAATGTTGTTGGACCAATAAATCTAAAATCAAGAAAAGGACAAACATATATATTCTCACCACTACAAATTATTTTACAAAGTGGCCAAAAGCAATACCATTAAAAAGGGGTCGATTCTGAAGAGTTGATTAAGTTTATCAAAGATAATAGTTTTTCAAGGTTCGGTGTCCCAGAAAAATTCATTACTGACAATGGTTGAATTTTCATTGGTTCAAAATTTACATAATTTTGTGGAGAATATGGGATTGTTATGGGGCTTTCATCAAATTATTATCCACAAGGGAATAGTCTTGCAGAATCCACCAATAAGACACACATTCAGATATTGAAGAAAACTATTGATAAGAACCAAAATAATTGGCATTTGAAATTGACATATGCTTTGTGGGAGAGAAGAATGACTTTGAAAGACACCACTGAGATGTCTCTGTATACGTTGGTTTATGGGAAAAAAGAAAAAATGCCAATCATCCCTGAGTTAAATTCCTTGAATTGCGTAGTCAATATAGAGGATGAAAAATATAGTTCACCTATGAAAAGAGAGTGAACCAATTATTGAAACTGGAGAAAGAATAAAGTAAATATTTGTATAGAACTTCTTAGAGACAACAAGGTATCAAAAACATTTTGATTAGAGCGCGACCATAAAGAATTTTCCAAAAGGTGAATTGGTGTTACTCTGGAACAAAGCTAAGGAGAAACCATCAATGCAAACAAAATTCAAAGAACTTTCAGTTGGACCATATATCATTGAAAATATTATGGGTTTTAATTCTTATATGCTCAAATATATGAAGGGTAAATATTAATGTTGCATGTTAATGCACAATATTTGAAAATTTTCTTAGCTTGAAATTTTCTCATTTTCTTGTACATATTTTTTATTTATTTATTTTGTACATCCTTAATTTTGGACTCCATAGCCCAAAGGATAGAAGCAACTAGTCATGAAGATTATGGATTCTTGACAACCCACAGGGGGTTATCATCCCACAGGTGGAGCCAATTGTTGAGACTATTTTGTGCTTCATTCCTTTCCTTCCACATTCTATTTTCCTTACCTTTGTTAGGAACCAAATATCAATATAGCGTAGAAAAACCTTAGAATAAGTACTCAACACCTTGAAAAAGAGAGAAATTCATATAATAATCCTCTTTAAGGGGGCAACTTCCTTATGCCCACATAAATGTTCAAATACAATATGATTCCAAATGAAAATGTATCCTTGGTATATATAGGAGACTAGGAGGCATAATTACAATTAATGGAATAAAGTCAACATAAATAAAATAACATTCCTAATGTAATATGCCCCAATTAAGGGGTAATGAGACACTATTTAGGGATTAACATGCCCCTCCCCTTGAGACAAGTGTTGTTATCAATGCTTGAGTAACTATGTATGCTTCTGTATAAAAGACTCATCTTCCCAAGTGGAATCTTCAGTCGGTAGTTTCCTCCATTTAATGAGATACTCTGAAATGGATCTATTCCTAAGCTAGTGAATTCTTGTGTCAGTGATGGCTTCAGGATCCAATATGATTTTTCCTTCTTCATCAATTTCTGGAAATATAGTTTGAACTAGGATCTTGTCACCTATAACCTTATTTAAGCATGAAACGTGGAAAACTGGGTGTACTCGTGAAGATGTAGGCAACTCCAATTTGTATGCCATAGTACCAATCTTTTGCAACACCTTATAAGGGCCATAGTACTTTGGTGATAATTTATTATCCTTCTTGGCTTGCTTGAGGGACATCTGTTTAGACAATTTTGGTGATAATTTATTATCCTTCTTGGCTTGGTTTGAGGGGATTATGCCTTGCTTGAGGGACATCTGTTTGTATGGTTGTAGTCTTAAAAACACCCAATCCCCTACTTCAAAACTTCTTTCACTACGATGTTGATATCCTTGTTGTTTCATGCGATTCTGTGCCATGGTCAGGTTGTCCTTTAATATTTGGAGAAATTTTTGTTTATACTTGATGTGATCTTACATTTCTTGAACCTTAGATTTTTCTTTTAGAGAATAAGTGATGGAAGGAGGGTAGTATCCATAGAGTGCCATAAATGGTGTCATTTTTGTTGCACTATGAAAGGAAGTGTTATACCACCATTCTGCCAAGGGTAACCATTTGAACCATTCTGTTTGTTTATCAGAGACAAAGAAACAAAGGTATCCTTCTAGACATTTGTTCACAATCTCAGTTTTTCCATCAGATTGAGGATGATAGGATGAGATATGAGCCAATTGAGTACCCAAACAAGAGAATAATTATGTCCAAAAATGTCCAGTGAAGATGGGATCTCTGTCACTTACAATAATCTTTGGGATGCCGTGTAGCTTTTGAACTATCTCCATGAATGCGGTGGAAACTGTAATGGATTTGAAGGGATGAGAGAGTGCACAAAAGTGTGCGTAATTGGTCAGTCTATCAACAATCACGATGATGACACTCTTTCCTTCAGACTTCGGTAACCATGTGATGAAATCCATGGAAAACTCCTCCCAATGCTGACTTGGGATGGCTAATGGTTGTAAAAGACCTGGGGTCTTAATTGTTTCCACCTTATTTTGTTGGAAAACCAAACATTCTACCACAAACCTTTGAACATCAGTTTTAAGTCCATCCCAAAAAAAATCCTTCTTGACCCTATGGTAGGTTTTTAAAAATCCAGAGTGCCCTCCTACTGGGGAGGTGTAAAATTCCAATAGTACCTTTTGTTTGAGTTGGGATTTATTACATAAATATAAGAGATATTTGTACCATAGTGAATCATTTTTCCATGTAAATGTATCTGATGCACTGGAATCCTGCTGCAACCTTTAAATGAGAGTCCACACTTTTTCATCATTCTTCCATTCATCCCTTGCTTCTATTATCCAATTGGGTTGGATGATTGAGATAGCACAGAGAAAGGCCTCAACATCTTAATCCTTCCTTGAGAGTGCATCTGCCACAACATTTTGCTTCCCCTTTTTATAGGTGATTTCAAAATCATAACCCAATATCTTGGTTACCCATTTTTGTTGTTCTTATGAAGATAGTCTTTGTTCCAAGAAGTATTTAAGACTATCATGATATTTTTTTACCTTGAAGTGCCTACCTATTAGGTAAGGACTCCATTTCTTCAATGCATGTACTATTGCCATCATTTCCTTCTCATAAATGGGTTTGTGTAAGTCCTTTCCCTTGAGTGGTAAACTTTCAAAAGATAGGGGCCTTCCTTCTTGCATTAGGACAGCACCAATTCCATTTCTCGAGGCATCACATTCCACAATAAAGGTTTTTGTGAAGTCTATAGTGGTCAAGACAGGAGCTTTCAACATCACCTCTTTAAGTTAAAAAATTTTAGTTGCCTCTGGAGTCCATGAAAATACATCCTTTTTAGTTAGTGTTGTAGGTTCTGCTATTCTTCCATAGTGTCGAAAAAACTTGTGGTAGTAACCTGTCAAACCCAAAAATCATCTAAGATTCTTCAATGTTTTGGGAATCATCCAGTCCATCATGGCCTTAGTATTGTTAGGGTCTACCTTGACACCTTCATGAGATATAATATGACCCAAATACTCTACCTCCTTCACTCCAAAGAAACATTTGGATGGTTTGGACTATAGTTGTGTTGGCATGTTTACAGGCGGAGTGTGCTTGTCATTGACGGAAAGAACAACAATGATGTTGGCGAGTGTGCATGGAAAGAACAATAGTGTGCATGGAAAGAACAAGAACAAAGACACATAAGAGAAAGCTCAAGAAGCTCAGGAGGAATAACACGGAGTTGCATGTAGAGTGAAAGTGTGCGTCAGGGCCGAGGGAAACTTTTCCCAAAGCTCAGGAGAGATAGCGTTCTGAGATGCACAGACAAGATTCCATACATCAAGGATCACAGAAGGATCAAAGGTCGTAGAACCTTTTACACTTAGAAATTCTTCCAAGTTAGGAGGATGCGTAAGCTCAGGATGAGGAGAGACAGTGGTCATTGGATCACCAATCTTAAATATATGATGGCCATGAGATTAGAGTCTATATAGGAGGAGTGCACAGAGGAGGAGATTAGACCTTAGCCATTGGATCAGAGTGCAAAGGACTAGAAATCGTTGAATACAGTATAACTTCGAAGAGGATAATGGACAAGATACTTCCTCGAACTCACGATATGAAAAGTCATGAAATGATCTAGGTCGTTGGATCCAAAGGACACGTGGTGAGACATCATCATTTCACTGACTCGCAATATGGAGAAGTCAGAGGTGAGAGTTGTACGAAATCGCGGTATGTGAAATAGAAAAATGATCTGAGTCATTGGATCCAGAGGACACGTGGTGAGAGATCAACATTTCATTGACCTGTGAGCTGGAGAAGTTAAAGGTGAGAGTTGTAGGAACTCACAATATGAGAAATCGAAAAATGATTTGAGACGTTGGATCTAGAGGACACGTGGTGAGAGATCAACATTTCGATCACTCGCGAGTTGGAGAATTCAAAGGTGAGAGTTGTAGGAACTCGCGATATGCAAAATCATGATAATATCTGAACCATTGAATCTAGAGGAAACGTGGCGAGAGATCAACATTTCGCTGACTGAAGAGTCAAAGGAAGGAAGTGCGCTAACCTTTGAAGTTGAAAAACATGAAATCGTGATAATATCTGGACTGTTAGATGACAGAGGGTTGTGGACCATTGATCTATCATATTTCGGATATCGGGAGTTAGAAGAGTCAGGGTTGGCTCATGTTCAAACATTCGAAACGTGAAACCATGATACGATCTGGACCATCAGATCATAGAGGGTTGTGGACCGTTGATCTAGAGTATTTCAGATATCGGGAGTTGGAAGAGTCAGGGTTGGCTCACATTCAAACACCCGACATGCGATGTCACGACATGATCATAGTCGTTGGATCATAGAGGGTTGTGGGCCATTGATCTAGACCTAGTTTTGGAATATCAGAAGTTGGGAGAGTCATGGTTGACTCACGTCCAAATTCCCGACACGCGAAATCATGATTTTGATCGTAGTAATCGATCCAAGGGAGAGATCTCGACCGTTTATATGATATAAAGTATTTCAGAGTTTCACGAGGTGGGAGTTTCAAGGAAACTCATAACAGGAGTTCGCAATATGCGAAATCACAAAGCGCTTGAATGTTTGGCCCATGGTCATAGACAAGGTCACATCATCGAAGGATTAGGGGAGGAGATAGCACGTCACTGGGCTACACATCGAAGATCGCCGAGATCGTGATGAACCCTTTTGATTAGCGAGCGGTCACAACCAACGGTCACATGGAGAGAGAATAGAGGAAGGAGCTAGCGCAACTAAGCTCCATTTAGAATATCGTGAGTTGGGAGAATCGAGGCAACTCTTAGCTGAATATCCGATGTGAGAAATCATTAAATGCCTTTTCGAATAGGGCTGTGGTCACAACCAGTGGTCACATCAGTGGAAGAGAAGGGAAGGAGCTAGCATTGCTAGGCTCCACCTCATAGTTTCACGAGTTGGGAAAATCAAGGCGACTCGCAGTCGATCACCCAAAATAGGAAATCACAAAACTACTTTTGGTTAGGCGTATGGTCACCACCGATGGTCATGTGAAAGGAAGTGGCTTAGCCAGAAAATCTAATGCCCACTATGAAGTTTTTCTTAGTAAGGGAAAAGGTGCCAAAGGTATAAGTGCATGGAGATTTTATCAATAACTGCTAGAAAAAAACTAATGGCATCTACCAAAGAATTCGAAGAGTCTCAATGTGATCGACAGAGGAGCCAAAGAAGCCATAATTGACTGGCTGTAACTACCAGAACATAGTGATGAAATTGACCAGAAAACTCGAGGAGCTGCAGGATGATTGCCAGAGGAGCTAAAGAGTCTCGAGGCAACTACCAGTGGAATTAAGACTGGTCATAGAGAAAATTGACAGATGGAAAATCATCGAAGACTGTAACTGTAACAGAGAGGATACACTTGACTGTGACAGAGAAGATGAAGAGTCACATTTCCAGAGAAGGCAGAGAATCTCAAGATAAACCACTGATGATGAACAGACTCAGTATAACCGCCAAAGAAGATGATGAGTTGGATGAAGGATCTAGCAGTGGACTTGGTATTATAAATACACGTAGAAAAAAGAAGATAAGGTTTATTTTATTGAGTGTGATTGATGCAGGTAGAAGTGTTGGAACAGGGGCATACCTGGGGCTCAGCGCTACAACATCGCACCAACAAAACCCTAACTATCAACCCTTTCGAAAACACCTGTGAAGCAGATGAAGTCTCACATGAGGTAGAGGCAAGGGTGGTTGCAGGATTCAGATGTATGAAACCTTAGCTGGGACACAAATCTGTGATTGTAACACCTTAAAAAAGCACTTAGTAAAAACAGTTCGTTAATATTCAGCCTTAGTTCACAACGCATCTAAACCCTAACAATAGATCAACACAGCATTCACACAGATCCAATGGATTCAAGCACTAAGCATACCAACATATATTAGATCTAGCATTCGTTCACCTTATTCAACACTAAGCCATCATATCAGATTCATCCATCATCTAAAAATGCACTAAGAATTGAATCACATAAACAAGAGAGCAATCATAAAGAACAAAGCATTCATAACACATGATATACGTGGTTCACCCCCTCCCTGGGGCTACGTCCAACAACTCTTTGTCTTATTTATTAGCTTCTTTCAATATTATTACATGCATAAAGGCTCCAAATCAACTCTGTAGAGGATAGGAGATCTAGGCACCTCACCAGATCCTCCTTCCCTGAGTATATCTAGGCACAGAGTCGTACACAGTCTTTTACAGTCACTTGCACTTAGCCTTGCAAGTCTCACACAGTGCACACAAAGCCAAATTACACAGATCTACTTTTGCACTTAGCAATAATGGCTCACACTGACTAGTCACTACTTCTTACATCACCTAGAATTCTATTTATTCATTACAAAATAGGCCTAAGCATGGGTAAACCCATGGGATGACATCCCCATATGCATTACATAAGCCCAAAACCCAAAAATCCCTAAAAAGGGGTCGAGATCCCGCGATCTCCGCTTCAACTTATGCTCCACCTTTGACAGCCTATCAAAGTCCCAAGATGGTAAAAAATGACCAAGATTCCTCAAAGCTTGGTCAAGGGCCAAAAAGGCCCCAACACTCACCTGTGACTTGTCCTGAGTCACTCTGATATGGGTATCTCTTCCTCAAAATCCTCGAGCTTGGCTTGAGCATCTTCGACCTATTGCTGTGCCATGACCTCCTGCTCAGCAAAATCTTGGATTAATGCTTTGTTGACAGGTCCCTCTAAGTGTTGTTCAACTGCAGTGATGACTTGCTCCAGTTCTTCTCCTCGTCCTTCGATCTCTATGAATAGTTGGCAACCCTCATCCTGTATTGGTTGGAGCCTTTGAGTTACTTCCATGACTCTGCGTTGAATGGTGTGGAACTATTGCTCGGAAGTGCATTGTTCTTGGTATCGCTTCATCCTCTAAATAGATGACATGGGCTTCAACTGTGCCTACATTGTTTCTACTTGTTGCTTCACCTCCTGGAGTTGTGACTCTAGTGCCTTCAATTCAGGATCCTTAGTGAGTTGTTCATAAGTTTGGGAACTGCGATCACTTAGTTGTTAACATTCCATGGCGATGCCCTTGATTCTTTCAACTACACGTTGAGCAGTCTCTTCTCTTTAATCTCACACCTCCTGTGAAGTATTGGGCACTGTTCTTAGCTCCAGATATGTGATTCTCTGTTGAAGCTGCTGGATGGTTTCTACAATTTGTGCTACTTGGTGTTCTACTAGTTCTTACTCTTTCTTCTCCAAGCCCATCATAGAGCCAAGTGCTCTGTTGACTGCTTATTTTACTCTGACCTACTCTGCGATCATATTTTCTTTCTCCTGATCGATTTGCTCTCTCTCTTCTTCAAACTTCACTTGAAGAGCATCCTTCTCCTATTGCGCAATCTTGCATTTCTCTATAACTTCCTCTTGTGCTTGTTTTAGGGTCACTATGGCCTAGTCTTTCTCATCTTGTTCTCGATGAAGGCGAGCTTCAGTCACATCAACCAGTCTACGGAGTTGAGCAGGCTCATCTCCCAACTCTGGTTCTTCTAAGGGTGGGGGTGCAATGGACACTGCATGGGTCAAATAAAGGGCTTGTTGTACACCTCTTAGTTCTTCTTCAATTCTATTGTACATGGCTTCTAATTTTTCTTTGTTTCTTTGCAAAATATCTTCTGAGGCATCTCCTATAGATGAAATAATTAAGTCAAAGTCGTCGATCATGAGTACATTCTAAATCTTTGGTTTATTGGATTTGGAATTCTTCCGTGATGAAGGTTTCATGGGGGAAACCTTCCTTTTCTTAGATGGATCAATGTCATTAGGGAAGTTCTGTGGTAGTGTTACTTCACCTTGCTTATCCTCTTCTTGTTATTTTTCCTCTTTTTTCACTTTGTCATCACCTCCTCCACTAGGTGACTCAGATGCGATCTCTTCTGATGTGATGTGTACTTCCTGTACATCTTGCTTATTTTTCTTCCTGCTTCTTCTCGGGGCCTCATACTCTTTGCTAGTAATCATCGGGTTTCCAATGAGGTCCGGGTTAGATATCTTTGCAGGGTTAGCAGGGATAAGGAGTTATGTAGGCCAGTCTTTAATGATTTCTTCCATGTCCTCTGTAGTGAGCTTGTAGTAGTATTGAAGTTCTTCTTTTCTTTCATCGACGCGCACAGTAATATAAATAAAATGCCTATCTGTGCCAAACTTCATGAGAGGCCTGAACCTATCTAGGGTGTTCGGGGTCATATGAGGGAAGGAATCAATAGCCCTCCTAAGTTGCAGGTAGTAGGTATTAAATTTTGTGTTTGACTACCACTTCTTTCCCATATCGCTCGAATACCAGAGCGTGGTGAATTTTGTAGTGAGTGGCTTGAATGACTCAATCTTAGGGAAAGTCACACCTTCCAGCATCTCCCAAGCAGTAAACACGATGAGAATCAGGAGCTAGCTGAAGTGAAACTCATAGCCATTAACCTGAGAATTTCCCAGCAAGATCAACGACAAACCCTATAACTTACATGGGTCTGTTCTTTCTTACTAGATTTCCTGCAATTAATTAGCATGCTAGGCGCACTACACCATTCTGGATGGAGGCTACCTTGTAGCCTCGCATACCCTTATCAACATCATTGTATGTTTCTTTAATCGTCTGAGCTAAGGCATGGTCTGCAAAGTTTATTGGGTAGAAGTCTTGTGGGTTTGGTCCCTGCATGCTCAGTCCAGATATCCTATGGATCAATGCCGTATAGATAGTGATACGTCTGTCCAATCACAGATAGCCACTGTGGAAGCATGAAAAAATAATCTTAATGCAGGAGTTAACCTCCTAGTGCCTTCCAAAATGTGGAATCTTCATTACATTCAAAAGGGTGGACTGTGCAAGGTTCATGGTCCATGACTGACAGATGATTTTCATCTTCTTTCCCTTCGTGTTGGTTAGATATTTGTGAGGTGTGATCATGCAATATATCTTATGGTCTCCCAGGTTATAGTCACTAATATTTAAGGTTGGAATCCTCTCTAGTTGTAGTATGACTGTGCGTATCCCCTTCAGGAGATACACAGTGATGATGGTGTAGTTGAAGTCCCTCAGGACACTGTCATGACTGACTACATTGGCCAGGGGTGAGATGTACTCGCGTAGGATGGACGGTAATAACTTTTCATTCACCAAGTAATCTCTATTCTTGGTTCTTTTCTCAATCACAACTCGGGATGGTCTGGATCTGCGAGTAGTTGATGGGGAGGCTTGCACTCCTCTCGTCGATGAAGCTTGTACGCCCACATAAATTACCTTTTCATTCATTAGGTCGATAAGTATCTCCTTCACAAACTCTTTGAATGTGCTAAGTTCTTCGGACATACACGCCCGTGGCTAACTATCTCAGGTTAAAGAAAAACTACTTAATGCAACGAGATGGATGGTGATAGCTCGATGATCACTGCATGAAATTAACTAATCTGTGAGATCAGATAATCACGCGTGGAAAAAGTGTTCTCAATGCAATGCTTGATGGAATTAGTAGACAACTAGGTAACGAATCTCTCCAATGGGTGAGAAGCCTTCATTAATGCAATTCTGTCCATTGCAGTGCTGTCCCAACGGTCTGATGGCGAGATTTCTGGCCATAATTGTTGTTCTAAATGTTTGGGTTGTTAGGCTAACAGTTATAATACCTTCAATGGTCATATTTCCTCGCCATGGTGAAGTGCCATGCTGTGCTGCACTGGTATCCTGATGAATTTCAGATTCTAGAATCCTTCCTTCTGCGCAGTTCCTTCTAGAACTTTCTGTAACATTTCTATCTTTGCTTTCTTCTTATTGAGCTTTCTAGCCTTCTTCTTGGTGATCTTTGTCTCGATATTCCTCTTTCCATTATGATTTTTTTTTCTCTGGGCATAGTGACTTTGCATTGTTAATGGTATTTACTAGGGTTCAAAGGCAATACTTCTTCTCTATCTGGTGTAGGTTCTCTACTCTCCTATACAGATAGGTGTCTCAAGTCCTTGTGTGTCCTTTCAACTTCGACATCCAAGTTTCTGGTTTTGAATAACTTCAACTTGTTCTCTTGTTCTTCAATCAAATGTGTGATCCTCCTAGTCATGAAATCTTTTAATTCTTTCTTCTTCTACTCTAAGAATTGCTCTTCTTTTCTTTCGGCTTAATCTTTTTCGATCCAAGGTTTTCCTAGTAACATAGCAAATGGGGCACTATTCTCAATAAATTTAACAACCTCAAAATCTTCTTCTGTCAAGTTTCCATGAGCACTCATAGATATTTGGGTAAGTCTTCCACATAGGGTTATAAACTTTCCTCTAAATAATCCTATTCCTCCCAATGAAGGAATCATAGCAGGCTTTCCTAAAATTTCCCAAGTTCTTTGTGTCATGATATTCACCTGTGTTTCCTCATCCATAATGCATTCAATTTCAAAGTCTCCTATTCTTGTTTCTATGCATTCTTTTTCTTTGAAGATCTCTGATAAGTTGATGTTTTTGTGATCATTCAGGGTTTCTTTCATTTGCAATAGTACAGTTTCTAATTCTTTTTGGGGTTCTTCCATGATCTTAGTTTCTTGACCTTCCTCAGGGTTTTCTTGTCTCATATTCATTCTTTCAACCTTAGAAATCATTCTAGGGAAATACAAAACTTCATGATCCATATATTTACAACAAAGACAATTGGGTCTTCCACCAGGGCATTCCTTAGCAAGATGTCCTGGTCTTCTACAACTGTAACAAATATTTAATCTCTCTTTCTCTTAAATGATCCCCATCCTTTCATGTACTATGCACTAGGATCATGGTAGCTAACTTGCAAAAAATTCTTTCTAGGATCCTGCATCCATTTGTTAGTCCAAACATTCTTTCTATTCATAGGAATAAGATATCTTTCACTATTCTTATTAGATCTACTCATATCAAATCTTCTTTCTTCTAGTTGTGCCCTAGTTTTCAGGCTAGGACAAAATTTATCAAACTTACCTAGATCCATATTTTTGAAACAAGAATTTCTACTTATCTTACTTTTTCAATCAAAAATTATCACTATTCTTACCTTTCTCAGAGCACAAAGCTTCAAATTCTTACCTATTTTCTTTAGATCGGACTTCTCTTCTTAGCACGGAGATTCAAAAACCAAGTAGAGTACTACGCACCAGGGAACGAGATATATGCACAGAGCTTTCATAGTTTGATGTCATATTTTCACACAAAGCTTCTTCTTCCTTAATTCCCAGCAATCATAGTTTCAGGTCAGATCTTCACACAGAGCTTCTTCTTCCTCAGTTCCCAGCAATCACAATTTCAGGTCAGATCTTTGCACAAATCTTCTTCTTCCTTAGTTCCCAACAATCACATTTTCAGGTCTCGAAAACAGAACCATTTGTTGGCACAGGGGTAGACCCGAGGTTCAATGCTACAACAACGCAATAAGAAAAACCTAACTATCGTCCCTTTGACAACACCTACGAAGCAGATGAAGTCTCACTCGAGGTAGAGGCAGGGGTGGTTGTAGGACTCAGATGTCTGCAACCTTATCTAGGAAATAGATCTATGATTGTAACACCTTAATAGAGCACTTAGTAATTGTAGTTCATTAATATTCATCCTTAGTTCACAACGCAGCTAAACCCTAACAACAAATCAATGCAACATTCACACAGATTCAATGGATTCAAGCAATAATCATACCAACATAGATCATATCTATCAGTCGTTCACATTATTCAACACTAAGCTATCATATCAGATTCATCTATCATCTAGCAACGCACTAAGAATTGAATCACATAAACAAGAGAGAAATTATAATGCACAAAGAATTCATAACACGAGATATATGTGGTTCACCCCCTCCCTGGGGATACGTCCACCAAATCTTCATCTTCTGTATTAGCTTCTTTCAATCTTCTTACATGCACAAAGCCTCCAAATCAACTCTGTAGAGGATAGGAGATATGCACACCTCGCCAGATCCTCCTTCCCCGAGTATATATAGCCACAGAGTTGTACACAATATTTTACAGTTACTTGCACATAGCCTTGCAAGTCTTACACAGTGCGCACAAAGACAAATCACACAGATCTACTTTTGCACTTAGCAATAATGGCTCACACTGACTAGTCGCTACTTCTTACATCACCTAGACTTCTATTTATTCATTAACAAATAGGCCTAATAATGGGTAAACCCATGGGCCAACATCCCCATACCCATTACATAAGCCCAAAACCCAAAAATCCCTAAAATGGGGCCGAGATCCTGTGATATCTTCTTTGACTTGTGCTCCGCCTTCAATAGCTTGTCGAAGTCCCAAAATGGTAAAAAAAGACCAAGAGTCCTAAAAAATTATTCAAGATAAAAAAAGAAGCATGCGGTGTGTAGGAGATGAAGCACAGAAGAAGAAAGGAACATAAACGCATATCTGAGAGAAGAACAAAATGCACAATAGAAATGAGAGAGAGAGACTGATGCAGGCATAGTAGAGCAGTGTAACAAAACAATGATGAGAGTGGTAATCCATAGATAAATGTTGTATCAATGTGATAAAGTTGAAAAATGAAAATATTTATATTTCAGGGTGGTAGGGAGGTTCTAGGGAGGATTGGTGTCCTCAGAGTTTCAAGTGGGTTCTTGAACATAGGGAGTTGTAGCTTCCNAGTTGGTGCTGGAACACTTAGGGAGTTGGTGCTTCCTTCTAGTGGGTGATAGAGAAACCAGGGAGTTGGTGCTTCCTTCTAGTGGGTGCTAGAGAAACCAGAGAGTTGTTGCTCTCAGCAAGTTGCAACTTGCAAAATAGAGGTGGTAGCCTCACAATGAGTTGGTGCTCATAAGAATGATATTGTACAGAAAATAAAGATTACTTATCATATCAAGAAGAAGAGGTTTTTCCCTTTATGGGTTTGCTCAGGAAATATCTATCTCTTTGTATTTCATGTGTGTGATCGATGTTTAATATTTTATTGCTTACTTCCCTGCATCATTGTGATTGTCATTGAGTTTTTTGTGAAGATTTTAAAATTGGCATAATTTTTTAAGAACAGTAACAACTGANCTCTCAGTTGTCCAACAATTGGTATAAGAGCCAGTTCCTTTTATTTAAAGGTAGATCAGTAAGCTTAAACATGTCAAGTCATGAAGAAACTTCAACCAATAAGGCCCCTTTGTTCAATGGAACAAACTTTGCCTTCTGGAAAGTTAGGATGAGAACCTACATAATGGATTTAGGTGTAGATGTCTAGGATGTGGTAGAGACTAGTTATATAAAGCCAGTTGTACTAGATAACAAGGATGACAAGATAGAATTTAGCTTCAATGCTAAGGCTATGAATGTTATTCTGAGTGGGCTTGCAGAAGTATAATTTGTAAAAGTTATGCACTTAGAAACTACCAAATAAACGTGGGAAAAACTCATTAGCAGTTATGAAGGTAGTGAGAAGGTAAAGGATGACAAGCTTCAAACCTACAGATTACAGTTTGTACAACTAAAGATGAAAGAAGATGAAACTATTGGGAAGTACTTTCTGATAATTGAAGAACTAGTGAATGCCATGAAGAGTCTTGGTGAGAAGTTTGAAGATGTAGTTTTAGTCCATAAGATTTTAAGATCCTTGCTAGATAGGTTCAACCCAAAGGTCTCTGCTATAGAAGAAATTAATGATCTAAAAACTCTTCCTTTTGATCAAATTCTAGGAACGTTGACTGCATATGAAATTAGGATATGTAAAGATAAATACACCTCTAGAGAAGCATCATTTGAAGATGATAAGAATGAGGATTCCAAGCCTGATGAAATTGAAGAAAAATTTGTGAGAAGACTAAATAAAGGATCAAGCTAAGTACCAAGGAAAATTTCCCTTCAAATGTTTTAACTTTAGACATATAGGTCACTTTTCATATAAGTGTCCACACAAGAAGAAGGATCATAATTCTAAAGGTGAAAAGAATTTCAAACCCAGGAGATTTGGTAAAAAGAAAATTTTATGTGTAAACAATGATGACTCTTCAGAAGACATAGATAGTGACTCCTTGTGTGAAGATAAGGTTAATTAGTTTATTATTATGGACCAAGAGGATTATGATAATAAAATCAATAGAATCAATGTTGAAGATGAAGAAACTGTGGTTGACCAGGAAGGAGAATTGATTAGTGACCTAGAAGAAATTGCTAGACTTAGATCTAAGAAGAAAAACAAAAAAAAATTGATGATACAGTTTCAGAAAGACAATAAAGAACATAATGAAGCCTTTTCCCTGATAAAAGTGGAATTAGAGGAGGCAAGGAAAATAGAGGACATTCTGAAACAACAATTATTAGAAAATAAGGCAAGATCTGAAGCCTTGGAAGAAGAGGTAGTAAAAACCAGAAAAGAGATGGAGAAGTTTAAAACACTATATCTTCAAAACCTTCCAAGCATCAAAGCCACAACAGAACTAAATGACATTCTGAGAAAACAGAGATCTTCGTTGTTGAATACTGGTTTAGGTTATGTAAATGGTTCAAGAAGAAAACAAACAGAAAAAAAAGAGCCAGTAAAGATGATCAAGTTTCAAGTCAGCATACAATCAGACCATAAGAGTACTTTGTCACCTAAAGCTAATAAAGACAATATGATCCCTGATCAGAAACAAAGACATCAGAAGATGGAGCAACAAATGCCAAGAAGAAGGCCATCCTTCAGGTGCCAAAATTTATTTCATGGCTACTATTTTTACTGTTCTAATTTTGGTCATAAGATTGTAAACTTTCAAATTAAGTTTAGAGACATGCAACTGAGGAGGTCAAGAAATAGACAATATTTACAACATAGAACCAAGTAGACAATGAGTAGACAACGCATCACCACTCACTTTGACCTACTGAACAATGAGATTGAATGTTATCATTGTCATAACTTCGACCACAAAGTTGAAAACTTCCATTTGAATAAGTACACGATACATCCAAGGATAAATTCTTTAGATAGAAATGCCAACACATGGAAAAAGAAAGACAGTGAAAAATGTGGTCTAGTACTTTCATCTCAAAAACAAAAAGACCCCTGGTATATGGACAGTGGATATTCCAAGCACATGAATGGAGATAAGTATAATTTTTTGTCTATAAGTAAAAGAAAAACAAGAAATGTAACCTTTGGAAATGATGAACCAGGTAAAATCTAGGGTAAAGGGATGGTGAGTTTGAGTAATGGTCAAGGAAAATCCCAATATGTTCTGCTTGTAGATGGGCTGAAACATAATTTTCTCAGTGTAAGTCAAATGTGTGACAGAGGATGTTATGTGGTGTTCACTTCCAAGAATTGTAAGATAAAGTTTGTAAACTCATGACAAGTGGTGGCTAAAGGCATAAGGAAAAAAACCAATGTATATGTGCTAAAAGAAGATAAAGAAGAGTTTCATCTAAGAAAACATGATGAAATATGGTTATGTCATAGGAGACTTGGACATAATAACTT
The DNA here is from genome assembly GCA_010110895.2 of Picea sitchensis. Classification (NCBI taxonomy): domain Eukaryota; kingdom Viridiplantae; phylum Streptophyta; class Pinopsida; order Pinales; family Pinaceae; genus Picea; species Picea sitchensis. The sequence continues at coordinate 29,133 of SNQJ01S0041890.1, forward strand.
TGACCACTTAATCAAGCTCAAAAATCTTGAGGCAGTAAGAGATATTCCAAGAATCTCAAAGCCACAAGACTCTGTGTGTAAACCCTGCCAAGTAGGAAAGCCAACCATGACACTATTTAAATCCAAGAGCTCTACTTCATCATAGAAACTACTTCAATTAGTTCATATGGATTTATGTGAACCATCAAGACAGGAAGGCACAGGGAATGAAAACTACTTTATGTTGATCATTGATGATTACTCCATACTTACTTGGGTTTATTTTCTCAAAGAGAAAGATGAAGCATTTGAGAAATTTAAAATATTTAAGGATTTAACTAAGAATCAAATAGGCAAGAGGTTAAATGTAGTAATATAATACAGAGGAGGATAATTTATGTCATGTGATTTCAAGGAATTCTATGATAAACATAGGATCAAGAGGGAATACTCAATCCCATGAACTCCACAACAAAATGGAGTAGTTGAGAGGCAAAACAGAACAGTTTAGCAAAATGGCCAGGTCAATGATGAATGAGAAGAACATTGGTCAAACTTACCGGGTAGAGTAAATACACACAATAATTCATATTCTTAACAATGCCCACCTCAGACCACATAGTGACAAGACACCTTATGAGCTATGGTATGGAAGACCTGCTTCAATCAAACACTTCAAAGTCTTTGGGAATAAGTGCTACATAAATAATAATACTGAAAACCTTGGCAAGTATGATGACAGGGTTGATGAAGGAATCTTCTTAGGATATTCTACCAGTAGTAAAGAATATAGATGCTTTAATAAAATATTGCATAAATTTGTTGATTGCATTGACTTAAAGGTTGATGAAGGAGTCCCAGAAAGAGAGGTGAGAAATATTGAACCTACTACAAAGGACATAGATGAAACTAATGATGAAAAGGTCCAAGAATAAGATGGAGAAGAGACACCCAGACAAGAAGAGTTAGGACAACAATCTGCATCAAATACTTCCTCCATAATTACTCAAAAGAATCATCCTGAAAGTCAGATAGTTGGTGAGAAAGGCAAAGGTGTACAAACCAGGAGAAGGATAATAAAAGACACCGAGAAATCACATATGGCATTCATATCCATGGTGGAACCCAAGAACTTAAATGAAGCCAATGAAGATGTAAATTGGTTAAAATCAATGAATCAGGAACTGGACTAGATTGAAAAGAATGACACTTGGGAACTCGTTCCTAGGCCAACAAATAAAAATGTAATAGGATCCAAATGGCTCTACAAAAATAAGATGAATGAGAAAGGAAATATTGTAAGAAATAAGGCTAGATTGGTCTGCAAAGGATATGCTCAAATATAAGGACTGGACTTTGATGAAACATTTGTGCTTATAGAAATATTATAATCTATTAGAATGTTTCTTGCCTATGCTTGTCATAAACAGTTTAAAGTCTATCAAATGGATGTCAAGTCAGATTTTCTAAATGGATATCTAAAAGAAGAAGTCCATATGGAACAACCAGAGGGTTTCCAACTGTTAGATAACCCTAACTTTGTTTGAAAGCTGAAGAAATCCCTATATGTGTTGAAACAAGATCCTCGTGCTTGGTACCATAGATGGGATATGTATCTACAATTGACAACAATCTATATATCAAAATATAAGGTAGTGATATGCTCATTGTGTTGGTCTATGTAGATGACATCATCTTCGGTAGTAATAATGCTTCATTGGTAAAATGGTTTTCTTCTGCCATGAAGTCTGAATTTGAAATGTCTATGATAGGGGAATTGTCATTTTTTCTTGGCCTACAAATTACTCAGAGGTCTGAAGGAATATTTATTTCTCAAGAAAAATATCTAAGAGACATGTTGAAAAGGTTTCAAATGGAAGATTCTAAAACTATGAGCATACCTACGGTCACTGGATGTAAGTTAAGAAAGGATGGTGATTCAATTGATGTTGATCAGAGTTCATATAGGTATATGAAAATCAACCTATTGTACATCACAACATCCCATCTAGATATAATGCATGATGTTGGAATGGTAGGAAGGTATCAGGCTGCACCTAAACAGAGTCATTTGTTAGCTATCAAAAGAATATTCAAATACTTGAAAGGAATAATGGACTACAACCTATGGTATCCTAGTAATCATAATTTTCAACTATTGGTCTATTCAGATGCTGATTGGGATAATTGCGTGGATGAAAGGAAAAACACGAGTGGAGGTGCAATATTCTTAGGAGATTCCCTTGTATCATGGTTGAGAAAGAAGAAAGGTTCCATTTCCTTATCGACTACAGAAGCTGAGTACATTGTAGCTGCCACTTTATGTACCCTATTATTATGGATGATTTTGACATTTGTAGACTTGGAGGTAAATTATACTACACCGATCCCAATCCATTGTGATAATACCAATGCAATTAGTGCATCAAATAATTCTGTCTTTCACTCCAAGACCAAGCATATACCCATCAAGTATCACTTCTTGAGGGAACAGGTAACCAACTCTATGGTTTCTTTGCATTATATTCCATCCAAAGATCAAATTGTTGATATCTTCACTAAAACTCTTGCACAATATTAATTTGAGTATCTACGCCAGATGTTGGGCGTGACCCCTCTATAAACCTAAGAGAGTCCATCCTGTCATGGGGAGTATGTGCTAATTGAATCTCTGATACCTCCGAAAAATACTGCAACAGCTCAGGGGGAGCTTGTTTTCTTTGACATTAATGTCAAAGGGCGAGAAAAGGTGTGGATTCTATAGTTGGATGTCTAAGCACAATAGTGCAGCCGTTCAAGGTTTCCATCAATGCCAAATGGGGAGATTGTTGGCATGTTTACAGGCAGAGTGTGCTTGTCATTGAAGGAAAGAACAAAAATGATGTTGGCGAGTGTGCATGGAAAGAACAATAGTGTGCATGGAAAGAAAAACACCGAAGACACATAAGAGCAAGCTCGAGAAGCTCAAGAGGAATAGCATAAAGTTTCACACAAAGTGAAAGTGTGCACCAGGGCCGAGGGAAAATTTTTCCAAAGCTTAGGAGAGATAGCATTCTGAGACGCACAGACGAGATCCCATACATCAAGGCTCGCAGAAGGATCAAAGGTCACAGAACCTTTGACACTTAGAAATTCTTCCAAGTCGGAAGGATGCGTAAGCTCAGGAGGAGGAACGACAGTGGTCATTGGATCACCAATCTTGAATACCCGATGAATGTCAAATCAAAGTCCCGACAGGAGGAACGCGCAGAGGAGGAGATTAGACCTCAGTCGTTGGATCAGAGCGTGAAGGACTAGCAACCATTGAATCTAGTATAACTGCGAAGAGGATAATGACGAAGAGCGATCCTCGAACTTGCGATATGAAAAGTCGTGAAATGATATGGGTCGTTGGATCTAGAGGACACATGGAAAGACATCAGAATTTCACTAACTCGCAAGATGGAGAAGTCAAAGGTGAGATTTGTAGGAACTTGAGATGTGAAAAATCGCAAAATGATCTAAGCCTTTGGATCTAGAGGACATGTGGCGAGAGATCAACATTTCACTGACTCACGAGCTGGAGAAGTAAAAGGTGAGAGTTGTAGGAACTTGCGATATGAGAAATCGTGAAATTATTTGAGCCAGTGGATCTAGAGGACACATGGTGAGAGATCATCATTTCTATGACTCATGAGCTGGATAAGTCAAAGGTGAGAGTTGTAGGAACTCGCTATATGCGAAATCGCGATAAGATATGAATCGTTGAATCTAGAGGAAACATGGTGAGAGATCAAGATTTCGTTGAATGAAGAGTCAAAGGAAGGAGGTGCGCTAACCATTAGATCATAGAGGGTTGTGGACCATTGATCTAGAGTATTTTGGATATTGAGAGTTAGAAGAGTCAGGGTTGGATCACATTCAAACATTCGAAACACGAAATCGTGATAAGATCTGGACCGTCAGATCACAGAGGGGTATGGACCATTGATATAGAGTATTTTGGATATCGGGAGTTGGAAGAGTCAGGTTTGGCTCACGTTCAAACACCCTACACATGAGGTCATGACATGATCATAGCCGTTGGATCACAGAGGGCTGTGGGCCATTGATCTGGAGCTGGTCTTGGAAAATTAGAAGTCAGGAGAGTCAGGTTTGTCTCACATCCAAATGCCTGACATGTGAAATGATGATTTTAATCACAGTCATCGATCAGAGGGAGAGATCTCGAACGTTGATCTGATATGAAGTATTTTAGAGTTTTGTAAGGTGCGAGTTTCGAGGCAACTCATAGAAGGAGTTCGCAATATGTGAAATCGCGAAGCACTCGAATGTTTGGCTCGTGGTCATAGCCAAGGTCACATCGTCGAATGATTAGGGGAGGAGATAGCACATCGTTGGGCTCCACATCGAATATTTCCGAGATCGTGATGCACCCTTTTGATTAGAGAGTGGTCACAGCCAAAGGTCACGTGGAGAGAGAATAGAGGAAGGAGCTAGCTATGCTAAGTTCCATTTCAAATATTGTGAGTTGGGAGAATCGAGGAAACTCATAGCTGAATATATGATGTGGGAAATCGTAAAATGCCTTTTCGAATAGGGTTGTGGTCACAACCAGTGGTCACATCAGCGAAAGAGAAGGGAAGGAGCTAGCATTGCTAGGCTCCACCTCATAGTTTTGCAAGTTGGGAAAATCGAGGTGACTCACAGTCGATCACCCGAAATGAGAAATCACAAAACGAATTTTGGTTAGGAATATGGTCACAGCCAATGGTCATGTGAAAGGAAGGGGCTTAGCCAGAAAATCTAGTGCCCACTGTGAAGTTTTTCTCAGGAATGGAAAAGGCACCAAAGGTATAAGCGCATGGATGTTTTCTCAGTAACTACCAGAAAACAACTGATGACATTTACCAGAGAATTCGAAGAATCTTAATGTGATCGACAGAGGAGCCGAAGAAGCCATAATTGACTGGTTGTAACTCCCAAAACGCAGTGGTGAAATCAGCTAGAAAACTCGAGGAGCTGCAGGGTGATTTCCATAGGAGCCGAAGAGTCTCAAGGCAACTTCCAGTGGACTGAAGACTGGTCATAGAGACAATTGACAGATGGAAAAGCATATAAGACTGTAACTATAAAAGAGAGGATAATCTTGATTGTGACAGAGAAGACAAAGAGTCACACTGCTAGAGAAGGTAGAGAATCTTAGGATAAGTTTTTGATGATGAACAAACTCAGTATAACCGCCAAAGAAGATGATGAGTTGGATGAAGGATCTGGTAGAGGACTTGGCATTATAAATACACGTAGAATATAGAAGAGAAGGTTGCTTCTATTGAGTGTGATTGATTCGGGTAGAAGCATGTAGTGTGCAGGAGATGAAGCGCAGAATAAGTAAGGAAAATAAATGCATATCTAAGAGAAGAACATAAAGCACAACAAACACGAGAGAGAGACAATGATGCATGCAGAGAAGAGAAGTGTAGTAGAATAGTGATGAGACTGGTAATCCATAGATAAATGTTGTATCACTGTGATAAATTTGAAAAAGGAAAAGATTTATATTTCAGGGTGGTAGGGAGGTTCTAGGGAGAATTGGTGTCCTTAGAGTTTCAAGTGGGTGCTTGAACACAGGGAGTTGTATCTTCCATCTAGTTGCAGCCAAAAAAACCAGGGTGTCAGGGTGGTGCAAGAGAGAACTTTTGTTCTCTGTTATACAGGTCGGTGCTTGTGTGACTGGAAGTTGGTGCTTCCATCCAGTTGGTGCTGGAACACTTAGGGAGTTGGTGCTTCCATCTTGTGGGTGCTAGAGAAACCAGGGAGTTGGTGCTTCCTTCTAGTGGGTGCTAGAGAAACCAGAGAGTTGATGCTCTCAGCAGGTTGCATCTTGCAGAACAAAGATGGTAGCCTCACAATAAGTTGGTTCTCATAATAATGATAATTTATAGAAAATAAAGATTACTTATCATATCAATAAGAAGAGGTTTTTCCCTTTATGGGTTTCCTTAGGAAATATCTATATCTGTGTATTTCATGTGTGTGATTGATGTTTAATATTCCATTTCTTACGTCCCTACATCATTGTGATGACAATTGAGTGTTATTTGAAGAGTTTAAAATGGGCATAATTGTTTAAGCACAGTAACAACTGATTCACCCCGCCCCCCTTAGTTGTCCAACATGTTGTTGCTCCTTTAGTAGTTGTAGCACCTTGTCAAGATGTCGCACATGATCCTCCCAATACTTTCTATATATTAGTATATCATCAAAAAACAATAACAAAATTTTTCAAAGGAATGGCTTTAAAATGGAATTCATCAACCCTTGGAATGTGGAAGGTGTATTTGTAAGGCCAAAAGGCATGACAAAAAATTCATAATGGCCTTCATGAGTTCAGAATATTGTTTTTGGGATATCTTCTTCCTTCATTCTAATCTGATGATACCTTGAACAAAGATCCAACTTTGTGAAATAGATTGCTCCATGTAGTTCATCTAAAAATTCATCAATGACGGGAATGAGAAACTTATCTTTAATAGTGATATTGTTGAGCTCTCTATAATCTGGACACATACACCATGAGCCATATTTCTTGAATACCATTACCACGAGTGCAGAGTAAGAACTTTGGCTAGGTCTAATAATGCCAACCTCTAACATTTCTTCA
>SNQJ01S0041890.1:46068-69485 GCA_010110895.2 Picea sitchensis
TAATGTTTGTTTTGACAACTTTGGAGAGTTATGCTCACAGCCTAATCCAAAGTACTACACCTATTCTACTGTTGGTGGAGGATTCTAGCAAAGAAAAAGTTCTAGATAAGTTTTGATTAGCATTGATTTTTATGGTTGTTCTTTACGCAAAGGGGTGCATGGAAGTGAAACAAATGGAATTATGAATCAGACCCAAATAATGCATCGATCATGATAAACAGTCATTTCCTTTCGATGAACATCTAGCTAAGGGAGAGAGAGAGTTCTTTCACTAACAAGCACAACTACGGAATGCCCTCAAACAATTCTTTTTCTCAATCAAATCCTGATGTGATGCAAAAACTTTTTAAATGCCTTCTAATATGCTCAATCAATCATGAATATATCTTTATTGTTTGTGTATGGATGATGATCAATACAATACAATGCTTATCTCTACTAATTATCTTCTTGGTATGAATGAAAACCAAACTAGCACAAGCAAAAGTCACACAAACAATACACCCTTCGTAGCAATCAAACGAAAAACGAAAGAAAAGAAATAATCAAAGAAAAAACAAACTTCACACCCAAAAAGCGAGATTTGAAGAACAATGACCTCGACTGAAAACAAGATAGAGAGGTCTGTAGACCTTTGATGACCTTCACCAGGGTTTTTGCTTAATTGAAGAGAAGAGATAAGCAATGAATAGGTTCTAAGCTTTACCCAACAAAAACTCAATGAAAAAATGGTGAAGAAGCCTATAAGATCCAATCAACAAGGTGTTTATTCTTCAAAAAGACGGATGTCAAGGCTAGAAAGGAAGAAAAATTGACTCACTAGATCACTCAGCAAAAGAGTCACAGAGGCAAACCCTAAAAATGCAATTGTGGAGGGTTTTTGGGCCAAAAGGAGGCTGGCGCTCTGTTGCCAAGGGAAAAGAGAATTATAGCACTCTGTGTAAGGCTATTAGGAGCGCTGGCACTCTGATAACACTAGGGCAGGGGCGCCAGGGTCTAAAAGTCCCAGAAATGTAAAAAAAATTCAAAAATTGAGATTTGAGCTTGACAAATATGATGAATGTGACAAGGTAAGGAGCCAATCAGCTCATGAAACTAATCAAAGAGGGGTAAACCAGGTCTGAAACAATCAAGGGACAGAACAAGGTCAATGAGGAGAAAAATCCAAACAAAAGGTTTCGATTCGAGGCTATCTCCCCAGCGGAGTCGCCAGTTTCTGTTGTAGGAAAATCTCCCTACAGACAGGTAAATCACCTCTAAGGCTTGACCTTAACCCTAGACAGAAAAATGCTTAACGTGGACACTGACTTCCTTTCAAATCTATCTAAACTAATGCATGAGAAGGGAGGATATCAGAAGTACCTTTCAATCGACGTTTGTCCCTGCATGCTCCGAGTTGCGCTCCAATCCTTTGCTCCTCGCTGAGGTCTGTGGACAAAACGAGATACGACCACTTCCTACTCTATTGACATTAGCTTGAAAACAAATCTATCAATAAATGACAAGTTCATGTAACATCAGACACAAAATAGAAAGAAACAGGCCAAGCGTGTCATATTAATGAGAATAACGACAGCAGTACTTACAATCGTAGATGCGAATGCGACAACTTCGTCAAGTCCTCTTCGTCTAACCTCTCCTAAAAGATCCACAACCTGGATAACAACAGCTTCACTGATTACTCTCCTTTGGCTAACTGTTAGTTTCCTCCAAGATCATAAGTTTCATATGTTCAATTCTTCTCCCCCTCCACCATCATAGAACCTGTTTATATAGGTTAGGAGGGGTCTAACCTCTTGAGTTATGTTTAGAACCAGTTGGGAACCTTCTCCTTAGATCAGGGATCTTTTGATGAAACCGAGAATTCGAGCACAACTGCCTCCTAATCTCGAATGATCCTCCCATTATTCTCCTCAACAGGCTAACAACTGACCCAGAATAGGGAGCTCTCCTCCAAAAGGGGCATCAGAGCATTGTAGCGCTCCTGGTGAGCCTTGGGAAAGCGCCAGCGCTCTCAGGATGAGTAGCGCTCCTCCAGAAGGGTCTGAGGGGCGTTATAACGCTCCTTGAAGCATGACAGAGGAGCACCAGCGCTCCTGCGGCTGTAGTAGGGGAGCGTTCCCCCTCCAAACCAGTGTTTCAGGGTCTCTTTCAGGTGTCAAGAGCTATTTGATTCCAGTAGACCAGTTCTTGACCTTCAAATCAGTCATGTGAGGTGTCATAAGTGCCTCCTTAGTGTCGTTATCATGGCATCATGTCTGAACATTGTTTGCGACACTAGTGATCAACTTGCGACACTTGCGAAAGTTGTAGGGAAGATGCGACACTTACGACGATTGATAGGGACAATGCGACACTTATCCATCTGAGCAATTTTGACGTGTAACAAGAGGTTTAATATGGAGGAATGTAAACCGGTCAAGGTTCCTATTCCTGTTGGTGTAAATTTATCTACGGATTAGTGTCCCAAGACACAGGAATAGGAGGAGGACATGTCTCATGTTCCATATGTGAGTGCAATTGGAAATTCGATGTATGAAATGGTATGTACTATACCGTACATTGCACATGTAGTGGGATTTTTGGACAGGTATATGTCAAAACCATGGAAGGAGCATTGGACAACAGTAAAAAGGGTTTTCAGGTATTTGCATGGCACTACTAGCTATGGATTGCACTAATAGGGAAGACCGAGATTGGATAGAGTGGTGGATATAAATGTCTTTGGGGATGAAAACTGGGCTGGAGATCTAGATCATAGGAGATATACAAGTGGGTATGCTCTTAACATGTTTGGAGGAGCAATAATTTGGATGAGAAAAAGACGGGTTGTAGTGGCACTTTCAACTACAGAAGTTGAATACATGGCAGCCACTCATGCAAGTACAGAATAAGTATGGTTATAATGATTGTGTTCAGGTATTGGGTTGGTACAACAAGATGTAAGGATAGATTGTGACATTCAAAGTGCAATTTTTCTGGCGAAGAACCTAGTGCATCATTCAAAGACAAAGCATATTGATATTCAATATCACTTTGTGAGAGACATGATTGAAGAAAAGAAAGTATTGATGATGAAGGTGGACACTTTCAAGAATGTTGCAGATTCATTAACAAAATCTGTGAGCACTGAGAAGTTCTCTTGGTGTAGAGGATCCATGGGCATTGCGGCCTTGGATTGTTGACTATGTAACCCTATAACCCCCTGCATGCAAAGAAAACAACAAGTTGGAGAATGTTGGATATGTGTTATATTATTCCTTGGGAAACGTGTCACATATTTAGGTGGTTTTTTGGCACATGTTTTTCGTCGATGCTTTTCTATTTCTGGTTAAGGAATTAGGGTTGTTGACTAATCCAGGTTATCGAGTTAGGGTTTTTGATGTCATTGGCTCCTATATGTATATTGTATTGTAAGCAATATATCACTATGAATGAATATAAAATATGTTGGTTTTCCCAGTTTAGGTTTCCAGGGGAAAAATATATGTGTAATTTTTGTATTTGCCATTGTATCTTTTCTGTTCTTTTACTGAAAATATGTTTGCAGTAAATGTTTTACAAGGTTAAAATATACAAAAAAGAGGGGTCTTATGCCTCCATAATTCTTGATACCAAAAGGTAATTGGATTTGTACAATTCACCCTCTTACTGATGGTTAATTTTTGGAATTGACAACAATGAACAATAGAAAATATCAAATAAGAGGCCATAAATAATTTTCTGTCTATATTATAGAGTGATAACTGGGATGGGAATTTGATAGAAATGAGTTTTCCCCATTAAAAAATGTCTTATTCCTATACTGTAAAATAAATAATAAATAAAATCATGCGAGAGATAGAAGCAATGTTTTCCTAACCTGTCGACTTGGTAAATATCCATCCAATTTCTCAATAGGGGTTTTTTAAAGACTCAACCTAAATTTTGGTTATGTCTTTTGGGGCAAATGTGGGATTGTCCAAATATTCTAGCAGGAGTTCAAGCCCATTTTTATATTTCTAAAATAATTCTCTGCAATATTCACCTTCGAAAGTAAGAGTTGGCTCTAATAGCTTTAACATATTGCAAAAAACGTGAGGTGAAAGGGAAATTGGAGAATGATCTTGGAGATGTATAATTTTTTGACTTGGTATGTATTTGTCCACACACCATCCAACAAGTTACTTACAATAAAAAATCTCAGGAACACATCCAGCACAAGCAATTTCAAATGCCCAAATTACATCTTTCTATGCAAGAGGATAGGAATAATACAAATATGCTCTTGACCACTAGAAGTTATGGTCTTTACGACCAAAACAATTCAGAGTATCACCACAAAAATTTTGTCTAGCTAATGATGTCATAGGTTGATGGGACTATTTCTTCAGCTGAATAATAATCTCAAATAAATCTTTTTGGAAAGATAATGATAGTTTAATCCCTTGGAAAATGAAGACTCAATGAGATTTAATGAGTAATTCCTCGAGCCTTTATCCATTAATGACAATCTTTTCAGGGCTTGCACAATAGTTGTTAGCATTAAAAAATACTTAATGCGTATCAAGAAAAGCAAAAAAATGGTGGGGATAGATGCGAGAGAATTCAAATATAAAATTTTCATGAACCTGCCAACTTGAAAACCCACGAACCCCTTGTTGTATAGATGATAAAAATATACTAAGTGTAGAGGAATGGTCAATTAGACTCGCATGCAAGATGAATGATATACTTTGGAGCTCTCCACCCATGACAATATTTATGTTCAAATTATATATCACGAAACTTGGGGTGCAAAGTGAATGTCACGAAAAATCGAGAGTGAGGGATCGAAAACGCAAACCCGTGAAAATGAAAAACATGGTTGAATGCTAAAAAAAACTTATGAAATAATAAAGTGAGTGGAAATGAAGGCCCACCAACCCATAAACCCACGAACCCATGAAACTGAAATATGACTAAGTATAGTAACCAAAAAGGGAGAAAAGAAGGGATAAAAGAAAAAGGGATTAAGGGGAGGTTTAGAAGAGGGAAAAGAAATCGAGTAAACAAGTTGTTAAGACCTAAATAGTGGCTCATTACCCCTTAATTGGGGCATATTACATTAGTAATGTTATTTTATTTATGTCTTCTTTAGACCATTAGTTGTAATTATACCTCCTAGTCTCGTATATATACCAAGGACACATTTTCATTTGGAATCATCTTGTATTTGAAAATTTATGTGGGCATAAGGAGGTTTCCCCCTTGAAGAGGATTATTATCTGAATTTATCTCTTTTTCAAGTAGTTGAGTACTTATTCTAAGGTTTTTCTATGCTATATTGATATTTGGTTCCTAACATATGGTAGCAGAGCTCAAGGTCTTGGGGTTTCGCTGCTACGTCCGAGACACCTTGGAATTTTCACTATAATTTTTTTTCTACAATGATTCAGAAGGAACAACTTTGAGGATATTTAGTATATGGATCAAGGTAATTTGGGTTAAAATTTCATCTCCTGAGGTCTTATACTTTTGGAGATACAACCTTTCTAAGATAGGGTTCTGGAATCATCCTGAATTGCGTCATTGCAGAATTTTCTCTATAACATTTGTTCTATAACGTTTGAGACTCTGAAATATGGAGTATATTCATATAAATTAGTAAGATATATGTGGTAAAAATTTCATCTTCTGGGTCATCTTATATTTGTAGATACACCATGTGGAGGATAGGGTATCTGACTAGTCTCAAGCAGGTGTTCCGGGTAAAACAATCATAACTACTTCCTAGAGCATCCAAATTGAGTGAGACTAGTTTCATTGGATAGTGGACATCCCATATTAGTTCTAGTACGAGTTTCATAATTTTATATCAATTATTTTGTGTGGGGAACTCTATACAAGGGAGATCTCTTGGAAAGGAAAAAATAAGCAAGTTGTGGGGAAGTTACTGTAAATTCCACTTGGCACATCCAATTTTGATAAGACCTGTGGCATTGTAGAGAAGAAATATCAGAGACCTACAAAAAGGAAAATTTCATACTCAGAAGGGCCACAATTTGGGAGATACAATAAAAGGAAGATTTTCTAGCAGAACCACCTCAAAATCAAGGTTTAAAGTGATACTTGGCCAACATGCCACCAAAAAATGGAACTTCTACACCAAATAAGCCTCCACACAATCCTACTTGGACTCTTGATGAAGGTGAAGAAATGCGTAGGGAAATAAATAATTTACAAAAGAAGACAGTAAAAAAATATGAACTACAAGAGATGGAAGCTAAGTTGGAGGCAATAAATACTGAGATGGATGGTTTAAAAGGGGAGATCATGGAAGGATTGGAAACTTTCCTAATAGAGAGGACAACTGAAAGTGAAAATGTATACCATGAAATTCATGATGAGGACACAAGGAAGGTGAATCAAGAATGGAGAAACTCCAACTTTGGGTTGAAGACCAACCACGTTCCTAAGATCGATATGAGAAATTTTGATGGCAAGGAGCCTATCACATGGATACTTCAGATGGAGCAATTCTTTGATCTACATAATGTGCCACATACACAAAAGGTACAAATTGCTTCTCTATATTTAGAACCCAATAAATTTGTATGGTATAGATGGCTTTGTTCTCGCAAATAACTTGTCACTTGGACAATTTTCACGGAAGAAATGATAACACACTAGGAGGATACAAGGAGCAATACCTTCTTTAGCCAATTGACAAATCTCAAGAAAAAGGGTTCAGTTATAGAGCACATTGAGAACTTCCAAAGATTGAATATAAAGGTAATAGATATTCCAGATAATCACTTTATTGATGTATTCATAGGAACTTTAAAGGATAATATTCAACATGAGGTTCTCCTTTGGGAACCCAAATCATTGGAGAATGCACCTAGGGTGGCAAGAAATGTTGAAAGTAAAAATATGGCTATGGCTACTAGAAGGACCAATCCTAACATCTATAGAGAGAAGAATGATCCTTCTTCTAAAACACCTCAACCTACAAGGTTGACACCTCAACAATTGGAGGAAATAAAAGCAAAAGGTTTATTCTTTAATTGTGACAGCAAGTATAGTAAGGGACATAAGTGTGGTGAGAAGAAATTATTCTACATAGATTGTGAAGAGGAAGAAGAACAAGAACCATCTCAAGATGAAAATGTAAAAGAAATTTCATTTGAAGAGTTGACTCCCACGATATCGTGTAATACATTGGCTAGAATTAGCACTCCTCAAACCCTCAAGATCGAAGGATAAAAGGTAATGGTCCTAATTGATTCTGGTAGTGCTCATAATTTCATTCACTATAAATTATCCAAATCTCTCAATTGCTTTGTATATCTAGCACCAGAGTTTCAAGTAATGATTGCATATGGAGGAACTCTCAATTTCTTAGGAAAATGCAATAAGATCAATCTTACTATGGGGGAATATGTAATGAATAGTCCAATGATTTCTATACCCATGGGTGGTGTTGATGTTGTATTATGAATCCAATGGTTACAATCATTAGGAACGGTGGCTTTTAATTTTCAAGAAATTTTCATGAAATTTTCATTGGAAGGAAAAGAAATTGAGTTAAGAGGTATCACAGGGAAACCCAGTAAGGTGATAAGATCTAATGGCATGAAAAAATTATTGAAAAAGGGGCATCAAGGTGTTATTGCAAAACTATGCTCACTANNNTCCAGTAGACCAGTTCTTGACCTTCAAATCAGTCATGTGAGGTGTCATAAGTGCCTCCTTAGTGTCGTTATCATGGCATCATGTCTGAACATTGTTTGCGACACTAGTGATCAACTTGCGACACTTGCGAAAGTTGTAGGGAATATGCGGCACTTACGATGATTGATAGGGACAATGCGACACTTATCCATCTGAGCAATTTTGACGTGTAACAATGTTGATCGAAGTAGTCGTTGGTGGTCAAGATGAAAGCCTCAAAGTTAGATCCAGGCTCCGACTACAATTCAAATTCAGACAAGGGGAAGTGGATCATTTATGCAGAACCCAATGCCATAGTCACTACCACCAAGATCCAACCAAACAAACCAGAAAAGTCAGAGGAAGGTGAGCACATTTTTCACTCACAAATGTGGGTGAAGGGTGCTCCACTACTTTCATTGTTGATAGCAGAAGCCAAAAGAAAATCATCTCAACAAAGGTTGTCAAGCGGTTGGAGTTTCCAACAACACCACATCCATAGTCGTACAACATCCACTGGATCATCCAAGGATGAGATATTTGCATCAGCGAACGGTGTTCCCTGCTCTATGGCATCAATCCCTTCAAGGATCAGGTATTGTGTGATGTTTCCCCACTTAAAGTTTGTGATGTTCTTTTAGGCTAGCCATATATGTTGGAACGTCATGTTGTATATGAGTCTATACCTTGTAGTGTCATTGTTACTGTGGGCAAACAATTGTACAGGATACCAGAGGTAGCTCCACCTACCGCAATTTTTTTGGTCTCAACTAAGTAGTGCAGGAAGGTCATCTCCCATACTAGGAAATTTGTCTTATTTATGATTCACTCTCAAAGTGAACGGAAGGTCGCAGCCACATCCATGGCCTCCGCAAAGGGCTCCCCTATGAAATAGAATCAAGTGGACAAAATCGTGGCAGAATATTGAAACATTTTCACCTCACCTACTGGAGTGTCTCTGCACTGTCAAGTCAATCATTCAATTGAATTGACCCCTGGAACGGATTTTCCTAATGGGCCAGTGATCGACGCTTTCTCCTGGAAAATGAGGAAATCAAGCACCAGATTCAAGAGTTGCTCCAAAAAAATCACATTCGACCAAGCTCCTCACTCTGCGGAAGCCCAATCATGCTCGTATAGAAGAAAATTGGGACCTGGTGACTATGTATTGATTACAGAGCTCTAAACAAAATCACAGTCAGAAACCGATACTCAATTCTCTGAATTGATGACCTTCTCGACCAGCTCAAGGGGACCAAGTACTTTAGTAAGATTGATATAAAGTTCGAATACCACCAGGTCCCATAGAATAGACTAATGTATGGAAGATTGCTTTCAAGTCTAAAGAAGGTCTTTTTGAGTGGTTGGTCATGCCCTTTAGCTTGACGATTGCCCCGACAATTTTCATGAGGTTGATGGATGACATATTAAGGCCCTTCACCAATTCCTTTGTAGTTGTATATCTGGATGACATCATTGTCTTCAACAAGAGTTGGGAAGAACACTTGTCGCACATTTTGCAAGTCCTCCACACTCTGCGGCAACACAAACTATATTCTAAATTGGAGAAATGATCCTTTGGCATGAACAGGGTGCAATACCTTGGATACATTGTATATGAGCACGGTGTGCATGTCGATCTGGCCAAGATCCAGGTCATTTGTAAATGGCCCACCCCGACAACACTAACCAAGCTTCAAAGCTTCTTAGGCATGGCCAACTTCTATCGCAGATTTGTATTGGGGTTCTCCTATATCGCATGGGCTCTCAACCAAGTGACCAAGGGTGGCTGCAAAGCCAAATTTGTGTGGGGTAGATCACAACATAAATGATTTGATGTTTGTTACAGGATAATCCCCCTGCGGACAAGTGGATTTCCTCTTGGATACTAGACCCCTATGACCAAGACAGAAAAGTGTTATTATGGACACCGACATTCCTTTTCATGAAGCTAAACTATTCAAAGAAGAAGAAGGAAGAAGGGTAAATACCTTTCACTGGTGTTTGTCTTTGCTCGATCCAGGCTGATCTTGATCTCCAAGTTCTTCAGAAAGTCCTGCAATATAATGAGAAACAACAGCGAGACATACTTCCTACTCTACCATGATTAGCTTCATAATGGATCTATAACATAAACAAGTTCATGAAACGTACACAAACTTTAAAGGAAACATGCCAAGCATAGATTTATATTAATGAAAACAAAGTGAAATGCTTACAGCTTCAATGATATCTCCCTTATGATATCATAAGTTTGATGCTTTACAATGTCTCCATATCAATACCACTCATGAGATCATAAGTATGGTATCTCTCAATCTCGGACAAGTGGATTCTCTCTTGGGCTCTAGACTCCTAAGACCAAGACAGAAAAGTGTTATTGTGGACACTGACATTCTTTTTCATGAATCTAAACTATTCAAAGAAGAAGGAAGAAGGGTAAATACCTTTTATTGACGTTTGTCCTTGCTCGATCCAGGCTGATCTTGATCTCCAAGTTCTTCAGAAAGTCCTGCAATACAATGAGAAACAACAACGAAACATACTTCCTACTCTACCATGATTAGCTTCATAATGGATCTATAACAGAAACAAGTTCATGAAACGTACACAAACTTNTTGAAAATAAAGTGAAATGCTTACAGCCATGGATGTAGGTGCAGCAGTTTCACCAAGCTCTCTTTGTCCAGACCCTTTCTCAAATAATCCACACACAGAATGTTGATGCTTCAATGATATCTCCCTTATGAGATCATAAGTTTGATACTTCACAATGTCTCTCTATATTTTTACCATGAGAAGGCCTCCTTATATAAGCTTGGAGAGACCCAACCACCTTAGAGATTCTTGGGATAGGTTGAGGATCTTTCTCCATCAGTTGTGGATCCTCCTTAAGATGTAGCCTTGACCTCAGATTCGAATCCAACTGATTTCCAAGATAAGGGGGATTTTTCCCTGATTCTCCTCAACAACCTAAAATTTGCTCAAACAGGCCAACGCTCCCCCAAAAGGGTGCACAGAGCGTTGCAACACTCACCCAAAGAAGTCTAGGGAGCACTGGCACTCCATGACAGTGGGTAGGGGAGCGCTGCCCAAAATTCCTTTAGAAAATCCTAGCGCTCCCCCAGAAGGGTGTGCAGAGTGCTACAACGCTCCCCCAAAGAAGGCTAGGGAGCGTTGGCACTCCCTGACAATGGGTAGGGGAGCGTTGCCTTCCAAAAATCATTTTTAAGTGGTTTTCTTCATGGAAAATGCTTTGTACTCCTCATCAGATGATTTCTCCTTCTTAAACCAGTCTTTGAAGGTGTCTTAAGTGTCCTTATGATGTCGTTAGAGACACGACATAGGCAAGATGGTAGTATGATATTTGTGACACTTGCGACCAAAAATGTGACACTAGTAATGACGACAATGGGTCATCATTGAAGTGAGTAATTTTGATGTGTAACAATGATCTGAAACATCGATTATTCTCAACCTCGATGCTCGCCTTGCTCGATCTACAACAGCCATTTAAGATTGAGACGGATGTTTATGGTTATGTTGTTGGTGTCGTTCTCACTTAGCACAATCATCTGGTGGCATATCATAGTGAGACACTCTCAGATGTCCTCTGTAAGTACCCCACCTATGATAAAGAAATGTATTCCATCATACAAGCTTGTCGCCAATGGAAGCATTACATTATAGGGAAGGAGACAATCATCCATACGAATCACAAGCCTCTGCAGTTCATGCAGACACAAGACAAATTGCAGAATGACCGCCATCAAAAGTGGTCGACATACTTGCAGCAATTTCACCTCAACATTAAGTATAAGAAAGGGAGCACCAATCATGTCGTTAACTGCCTCAGTCAACCTCCAATTGTAGTACTAACCACAGCGCTTGACTCTTGCGAGCACGAGACCTTCGGGTGGTTCCAACTCTATGACAGCGATCCTGACTTCACTACAACCTACCAGATGTTGGGAACAAGCACGGTCGTTTCCAACCTCCATCTTCAAGACGGATTGTTAAGCCATCTAGGCCCTCTATGTGTTACTTCAAGCGAGCGTGCAAAGCTTATTTGGGAAGCCCACTACATTATTATGGCAGGACACTTTGGTGTGGAGAAAACAATGGTAGTACTACAAAAGTATTTTTATTCGTCAAAGCTTCGACAGAATGTTAGTAACTATATTAGATCTTGCACTACCTGCTACATTGCCAAGTCAGTGATTAAAAAACAAGGATTGTACACCTCTTTGCCTACTCCCAACATGCCCTAGGAATCTATCTCAATGAACTACATGTTAGGTCTCCCCTCCACCAAGCATGGAAATGACTGTGTATTCATGGTTGTTGATCGATTCTCCAAGATGGCCATTCTAGCCGCTTGCAAAAAGAGTATCACAACTAAGGCCATTGTCAAGCTCTTCTTCGAGTGTGTATGAGTACAATTCAGACTACCATAGACCATATTAGATCAGGACAACATATTCTTGAGCACATTTTGGTCAAACCTATGGTCGTTGTTGGACACCATGCTCACCAAATCCACTGCCTTCCACCCTCAAACTGATGGACAAACAGAGGTCGTCAATAGGATGATCGTGGATATTTTGCGCATGTACAACTCCAAGCATCCATGCACATGGGATGAGAGTCTTCCTTATGTCCAATACAGCTACAACAGAGCCCTCCATAACTCGACCAGCCACAACACTTTTAAGGTGGGCCTAGGCTTTCAACCATTGGGCCCCATTGATGTAGCACTTCCCCTTGCATCCACATAGGAAAAATATTCTCATGCTCAATTTGAGGCCAACAAGGCCACCAAATTCATTGGACGGATTTAGCACATCCACTAACATATCCATCATATTTTTCAAAAATTCAAAGCTAAGTACAAGCAGCGTTGTGATCAACATCAAGTTCCGCACAAGTTTCAAGTATGAGACAAGATTTGGTTGCATTCGAAGAAAGAGCACATTACAGGACCCCATCTGAAGTTCCATCCACTTTTCTATGGATCTTACGCCATCACCAAGGTTGTGGGCGACAATGCTTTTGAATTAAGTATCCCCCCCTTCCTTAGCTTGCACCCAGTGTTCAATTTGGACCTCCTTCGACCATATTTTCCACCACTATTGGACACATCGAAAGTGGCAAAGCAGCTAACACCTACAAAGCTCAACCTTGAATGCATGGAACAAGCAACCATTGATCAGGTCATGGGCACATAGGTTAAAGGCACCTACCAACAGAGGATCCAACTCTATCGAGTTGTCAAAGCAGAGCAGAGCAGCTACTACACCAAGGCAAGTGGCTCACCAAGCGTCAAGTTCAACAAAGTTTCCCCATTTAATGGGGGCACTCAACGTAATGAAGACCATTGCTTCCTAAGGGGGGAGGATTGATCCAGGTGGACATCGATAGTTGCCCACCTGTTCCACTGGTTCAAAATACAGTTTTCATCTTGGCATTTTTTCTACAATTTTTCAAGTCCCAAACTTTTGGGGTAGTTTTGAGGCCCTAAACAACATTTTGTTGGCTCAGTAACACCTAGCAAGTAACCAAAGACAGATGTTACATCAAACGAAATGTATACTCATCTAGACCTTTCCGACGAGGTACTGAGCGCCCCAAACAGAGATTGTATGCAAAAGTTACGCCCTCGAGAAGTTGACATATCACCTACCCCCATCGAAACCCACAAACCTTTTGACGTTTCATCTCTCGGGGTTAGAGTTTTTTATGTTTAGGGTTTCTCCTTTATGTTGTATGTTAAAAAGGTCTTTGAAGTTGCATTGTAATCATCTTCTTGCAAATCCGCATAGCTATCACATATTTTCTCGAAGATAAGCTACCACCATTATAGTGAGTTCATTTCACTCTATTTCTTTCTACAATGTCTACATATTTCATTATTTAATAGAAATTGAGTATTCATATATCTATGTGTTTCTATCATATTTCTATGTTTCAGTTCATTCCCTCAAAAATCCAAGTTCATTCCCTCAAAAATCCAATTCATTGGTATGGATTAGCTGACACCATTCTCAAAATGATGACAAGTGCTTGGTGAATTCCTTGAATTATATGATAACTTTGAATAGTTATCTTTATTATTAGTGGAAACACAAAGTTTTCATTTGAAGTGATATGGCATAATAAAATTCTTGAATTAAGAAAACCAATAAGGTGAAAATCGTTCATGGTGGTTTGAAAATAAAATTTAGAAAAAGTTTCTATAAATTTATTGAGTTTTAGAGAAGAGAAACCTATACACTAAATTCAGATTTGAAATTGTGGAAAACCTTTGAGCAAAGTTTCACCACAAAGGAAATCATTCTAAAACTATTTGGGAGTGGTGTGGGGAGAGATATTACAGATGTGAAAACTTAATTCATTCAAAAACTATTTAGGAGGGGATCTATTTCACGAATTCTGAACAACATTTTTGCTGGAAAATAGTGTTTTTCGGTGTCAGATATCTAAGAACAAGGGTTGATTGAAGAATTAAAACCAAAATATCTTACAACAAGGGTTGAATAAAGAATGAAAAGCAATAACACACAAGGTCATTGCCAACTGCTGGAGTAGCTCAGTTGGTTAGAGCGTGTGGCTGTTAACCACAAGGTCGGAGGTTCGACCCCTCCCTCTAGCGCAAGTAAAATTTTGTGTTTTGTAAATCTGGAGGAACCAATTTGACTCGGTACTTCAAAACCAATTTTCTCGCAGACATAATTGTTCTCCGTCTAAGGAAACTTTATATTAGGACGTTTAAAACCAATTTTCTCGCACAGAGAATTGTTCTGTTTCTAAGTAAACTTTATATTAGGGCGTTTGCAAAACACTAGTACTAAGCTTATCGTGAGGCTGTAAAGTCTTTTAAAACAAGCAAGCTTCAAATACCCATAAACGTGAGATGTTGACCGTGGATCAAATTTGCAATAAACAATCAAATACCCATAAACATGAGATGTTAGCTGTGCATCAAATTTGCAATAAACAATCAAATACCCATAAACATGAGATGTTAGCTGTGCATCAAATTTGCAATGAACAAATAGTATTTTGCATTAACAAATATTGCAATAGTATGCTATAAATACCAGTAGGGTTTGGATGGTTGGTCCTGAAAGAGTGGTAATATTTCTTAACAGGGTTCACTACCCCCAAGAAAGTGTGGTATGTTTAGACCTTTGAAGGGGCCGGGTAGCATGAAGGCCACGTAAACTTCTGCCTTGGTGTTGATTATTTATTGGGATTGTTGGGCTGATCGAGGCTGGAGTTAACAAGAACTATCATTCTTGGGGCATGTCATTTCAGGGATTTTTAGGTGGAGCCCAGACAATGTTGCACTGAGAATCGAACCTGGGCTAGTTGATATAAAGTCCCACCAGCATATTGCTAAACCTCAATGCAACAAACAAAATATTACTATAATGATTATTGTTTTGTTTAAAAGATAACAAGAAGGTGGGCTTCGATCGCTAATATTACAGTGATGATTATTGCCTGGTCTAAACCCTCACAAGAGAGTGAGCTTTGCTCCGATTATGTGTACACAGGGAATGTAATGCAAACCTTGAACATTTTATGTTTAATATAGTAATCACTACACTAATTCGTTGGGGTTATGATGCATATTGCAAACCTTGAACATTTTATGTTTAATATAGTAATCACTACACTAATTCTTTGGGGTTATGATGCATATTGTGCTAAGTGGAATACCAAAAAAACAATAAAATAAAATATTATCATAGATATTCAAGAACTCAAAGTTTTTTGGGTTCTGTAAACACCCTACCTCTGGTCAATTCTTGGTGCTATGAACATCACAACTTCGTATTGACTCTTTTAACTGTCAAACTGTTTCAAGCCCTTCCTATTAGATTCTCACTCCCATTGTTAAATGAGAGATGGGGTCAGATGCACTGAAAATAGTTAGATTTACAGGTTGAAAAAGGTTTGTTCGGTCGGATCTCCCTATAAAATTGATGACTCTTGGATGGTAATTCACCAAAGTATTCAAGTGAAAGAAAGGCTTGCAAAGTCTATTTTCATGAATTCCCGCTAAACAATCAGTCAAGCACCTGCTTGGTATTGCAGGATGGCCAAGAGTGTTTGGAATTGGTTAGTTTTCTAGATTTTAGATTATATTTCTCGGTCTGATTCAGTAGAAAAGTGCCTTGTGGGATGGCCACATCTTTGTAATCAAAAGTCATCCAGTCGGAATTTGGCAGTGCATCATGTTGGCGACTTTATTTGCCTCTTGGAAAACCAGATGTATTGGTCCCTTTTAAGTTTCATGCCTTATAAAAAATTGGACTTTTCAGATTTATTGATCATAAAGGCTTATTTATTACGAAGAATGCAAGAGGTCTAAATATTGCTTTGTAATGTTGACATTATCATTTTATTGTTTTGCCCCAAGTAATGGGTTGGAAAAACTCTGATGCAACATGTACTTCCATGTGTAATAAAATAAAATTAAAATATGAACATTCCGCTGAGCTTGTTGGTGTTGATTTCTAGTTGATGAAAAAATTGAAAATCAATATTTGAGAGATTCTATTACAAAATCCTTTGAATTTTCAGTGATAGATGGATACTTGATTGTTACAAAAGGCGAATTGAATCCGTTGTAATAGAATAAAATGAGGCTGAAAACCCTTGTCGGAGTTTACAGCCTGACTTCATCCTATGTATTCACTATTGAACTCATGCTTTTCATGAGATCTTACTATGTTTTGCTGGCTTCTGCGGCAAGGAACCTGACCTTGCCCTTTCTTTTCGCTTCCCTTCATTTTCTGTGGCAGTCTTCATTTGCTTAATGGAACTCAGTAACGATGCATTGCGCTGTACAGCTTGGTTTGCAGAAGTATTGGATGCCTTAGCAAAGGGGTTACTTGGTTTCTGAATAGAGTCGTTGTGAATTGTAGGCTGGACCTCTGCATCAACACTATTTAGATTTCCATTTTGTACTTTAGTATCATAGCCCTTTGTTATAGCTTCTGAGTTATCTTCTTCAATTCTTGTATCAGGCTTTGAAAACACTGGAGAGGAATGCTTTGGCTCAACTTGACGGTTTGGAGGAGCAGGGTTATCCCCAAGGTTTGCCTTGTATGAGACTTGTTTGGCATCTATGGAAATTGGAGTGTCGATGTATCGTGCCTCCGAGGTTACTCTCCTACAAGAGATTGTCTCCATATTTTCTTGAAGTATCTTCTCCTGCAAAAATCAAGTAAGCATTAACATAATGAAAACAGCGAGACAGAACACCTAACTGTAACTGGATCACCATTCAAAGGTGTTAAAAAGATTATACAATTTTTATTCTTTTTGAGCTGGGGAAGCTCAGTGCTCAAACATAACTCAATGCTTGTTAGGCTTCCATATTCTCACTGTGGCTTGGAAATCAATTCCAACTCACCTCCAGTATATTATTAAACCGTTCTGCCAGCATTGGGAGCTTCATAGCACTGACAAGTTTTATGGCACCCTGTAAAGACTTTTCCAATGATAATAGCCTTGCGAGCTCTGTTGCTCTAACCAATTTGTCTCCTGAGCAACAGAAGTTACATTTTTCTAGTTAGGCCAAAACATGCACCAAAAGTCTACTAAAACCACCTTGAAATACTATATGGTATCAAACGGTAACTCACCCTTGCAACAATTTGCTATAAGACGTAAAAGGCATCGATCAAGTGCAGCTTCCATCTTAAAAATGCTGTCCTCTTCCATATTACTTTCACGACCACATGCTGCAGCATCTTCAGCTTTCTTTTGCATCTGCAGAGTTCATTTATATTGTGTATAATAAACCAGGTCATTATTTTCAATCAAAATTTGTCATTTTTTTAACTCTAAACATTATGTAAATAGCATGTCAGATATGCAACTTACTTGTGAAAGAACTAAGCTGCCTCTAAGGTATTCATTTTCTAGGTCATCTGCTCCAAGATCCGAACATGCTAGAGGTAAGGACAAGTTCAGGACACTCAAGACTGGCTTTGGGGCTACCTGAGATACAACCACATAATATCAATAGAGAAATTAACAGTGTAAACCTTTACACATATTCTCTAAGCAGCTCAAAGCTCTGAAAAAATGGTTTGCTTTCATACCTGTGGATAGGTATCAGGCAATTTGCAGACAACACAAAAAACCTGTGTGCTGTTTAGCCCCACCATCCAGATGCTTTCAGTTTCTGACTTCCTCTCTCTCGCAGCACTGTGTACAACATAAGAATTTTCAAAAGCATTGCTATGAGTGTCAATTATATTCTGGAAACAAAAAGAATGTCTAACAGACCAAGCTTTCTCTCAATCTCCCATATTACACCAAGCATAAATTTTGTACCTAAAAATTGGCACCCAGCAGCCATTGTATTCATTGGTGAACACCCTTAAACTCCCCTGCATGCCTAACCCAGTTAGGCTCCAAAAGTGGAACTTAAGAAATTTGACTTGTAGAACAAGATGTCCCTAAAATCAGAATATTTAGGAGCTCAATACCTCAGAATCATACGAACTTAATGAGCCTTCTTCACTGAATCCAAGCCACGTGAGATGAGAACCAGGGCTTAAAGGAAGCCGACCAGAGAGAGGGCAAGTTTTTTCAGAAATGTTATACACAGTAAAGCTCAGAACCTGGATCCAGAGCCAGAGTGCTAACAAATTTAAGATGCAAATCGATGTAGACCATGAATTTATAAATGGATACATTTAAGTAAATACAGACACACCAAACAAATTAATTTTACAATTTCTAGATAATAATGCTGCTACCTGATCTCCAGATAAAAGAGGATTTGAAGCATGTGATACAATAAGAAGGAGGTCCTCATGCCCTGCTGCAGTGACCACTGGCCCGTCCAAACAAAGAACAAATTTCTGTGACAGAATACAATATATAAATTATATAAACAATAATCTACCAAGTATCAAAGTAATAAGGACCTCAGTTGCAAGAAATAAAAAGGGAAACAAAATCTAGGTCAAGCTGAATTGTAGTGTGATCCTGCATGAGGAATGGGAATAAAATCTGTCATTTCGAAGTTCGAACATAGTTTGTAATCAACCAAAGGTGTGAATTTGGTTTGACCGATGTCTTATCTCAATTCAAATTCAATGGAAGAATTTGTCTTGTATAGGCAACACCCTAATTAGAAAATTTGGATGTGATCCAGATTCCAGCCACAGGAAACCTAGGATTCAAGCACCTTGAGGAGTTTGAGCATACCCTCCCTTGACCATCAACCATGCCCTGTCACTCTACTGTACATGATTTGATCATCAACCTACATCTCTTAGTCTAAGCCATGCTCCTGGAGCACTTGAACCAGGGCATGTTGTGCTTGTGATCATCATTTAGATAAAAATAATGATTAGCAGATGACCAGAGAGATGACATCAGTTCAATGGAGCAGTGGCCTCGAGGAGGATAAGATTAACCTCTGGCACTTAACATCCTATTGTTGCAATTCAAGCCGACTAGGGAAAGAAGAAAGAAATAATCACAGGATGATAAATCCTTCTGCTGTTTAACAGACTTGTAAAGCAAGAATGAAAAGAAAATACGCATTCACATCAATGATTAAATGGGATCATCTGGACAGGACAGTGGGTGCTAGGATTATCTGTTCGGTGGAGATCTAAGGCAGGTAACAGATTTGTGAATGTCTTTTCTCAATACTATAAACCGTATCTCAAATAACAAAATAGAAGTGAATCTCTGCAATATATCACTGGATAACATAACAATGTGATCAAAATCTGCCCAAACCTGCAAGCCACCCTCTGAAAAAACCCGAAGGAAATTGAGACTTGTCACTGCTGCAACCCACCCCGAACCAAGAGCAACAGCCTTCACCTCCTCTCCCATTGGGAATCGCATGGACCACTGGATCAACAGAGAAAATATATTAAGTGACTTAACTGGTGACAAGCTACCTAGCCACTTCCATGACTATAGTAAAAAGAAGCTGCACACCTCACTATTGTTCGCCCAACTACTGAAGGGTCGATACATAAGTGTACTAGGATTCTTCTCGCCCTTCTGAGGACTCCCAAAAACGCTCCCACTTTCACTGAGGGAGGCCATGGTGAAACCAAAATAATCAGTCATGGAGGGCACACGACAACCTCTCCCTATATCATGGAAGTCAACCTGCATTAAAAACTTTGAATGAGCAAATATCTCCTATACTCTAAAAGATCAACACTGCTATGGAGCACAAATATCTAAATAAGTAAATAGTACAAGCATTTGTGCAATGTGGATTCAGCTTTCTTTTGCAATGAAACAGAGTATATCTGATCTAATGGCTCACCTCTAGCAAGCTTTTGCCCCACTTTGGTCACTAAGTAAGTAGTGAATCCCTATTGCATAACAATGGAATTGCAACTCTGGTATGAAGAATCTCTTCTCTGTTTTTCCTCGCTATCATGATGATAGGTGTCTTAGGTGCAAATAAGAGGTCTGGTCAATATCATCATCATGCATGGTGGCTGTCTCTGTTTTCTCTCTCCTTTTAAATGTGAATGTGTTCATTGGTTTGTGGCAGACCAGCAAATAGAAGCCTCTTCCTTTGCATTATTATTTTTATATATTTTCCTCAAGGATTCTACATTCCTTGGCATAGTAGAATTTGCTCCCCCCTCTCTCGTCAATTAGGCAGGTTTTCGAAGTAGATTGTGATGAGATTTTACTACAAGCCACCCGAGACCCCAATTTCATAAATCAATCAAGATCTACAGTTAGCCCACCCTATCAAAAGATTTGTGTCATGGGGTCATTCACATAGACAATGATAGAGATAGTGATTTTGCAAGAAACTGCCTCATGCCAGCTGGTACACACTCCTCACTCCTGAGGAAATCATTTGCAATGAAGTCATCAGAACAAGTACATATATACAACTAGTAGGTCAGCCCTGAGAAAGCATGGGATAACCTAACTCTATGCACAGGTAAATGACAAGCAAACCTTTTCCCAGATCAAGGGATAACCTATCTTTTCTCTGTGAATACATTACCCATTCTATCTAGCTAGGAATTGAGAGCAGAGCTATCAACCCAACTTCAATCGGGCAGGGTAAGAAGCTTCATTTACCTGAAATGAACTGTGCAAAGGAAAGGCACTTGCATTCATTAGGGTGATGAAAGGTATCTCCCTAGCTAGAAGGGTTGGTCCTCCACCCAACTTCATTAAAAGGAACAATCATGGTTTATAGGTTACCTGACTCCAAATGAACTAGACCTATTTCCTTGATATTGAAAATTACTATTTTTGAGATTTCAGGGAAATATCTAGCTACAGCTCCTGGATAGGAAAAAAATTCAAGATGGCTGTTTTCTTCTTACTTCATTAGAGGACACAATTGCAAGTTGCAATCCGTAAATGAGAATTGTACTCGAGAAGTAAAAAGGACCAGGTGGAAAACATGCTCCGATCATTGGGGAATATAACGTGACTGGGTATAATCCTAGCAAAGATCGTGGGTAAATTTTGTCTTTTTTGTTTTAACTGATTTCATGGCAAAATGCTCCGTTTTTTCCACGTGTTACTTTGCTCTTAAATCTACTTGTACAGGTGACTAGAAATTGGAGAAACTGTGACTTTACCTCAATATGAGAGAAGCCATCATTCTCAAAGCTGATAACACTTCCAAGCATGTTATAAGCAAGAAAATTCCGCTTCCCAGATTGCCGCGGTGTTGCACCAGGCTGAAATGTCTCTTGCATTGCTGATTTTACTTTGAAGGAATCTTGGCCACTCTTGAAAACCTTAGCATTGCTCTCTTCTCTGCCCTTTTCAACCTTAACCGAAAGCTTCCTCTGTAATATCTTCCTTGGAATCTTACCCATTTCATCGTCGTCGTCATTGTCATTTATTATCTCATTCAGGCTTCCAGATACACTATCTTCCAAGTCTTCTTCATATCTAGCCATCAAGGGCTCTTCATCTTCCATGTTTTCATAGCGCTCTGCACCGTCTGCAGGGGACTTCATATGAGATGCAATAGGGGATTCCCATACCCCAAATCTGCCCAATACATCAATCACAGCCAAGGCATTGTCACTGGGCTTCCAGGCAACTGAACAAATTGGGTTGTCAAACCTTTGCCTATCAATATCCTGCCTCCTATCAGCATCCCAAACCATGACCTGCCGATCAGTCCCAGATGTGGCAATGTACTTACCATTAGGTGACCAGGCCAGAGAACAAATAGTATCTGAATGCCCACCTTTGAGGCTGAAAAGCTTCTCTGCAGTATCCCTATCATACATTGAAACCTCACTCTTCCTGCCTGGGACAGCCAGCATTTCACCATCAGGACGCCAGCTGATTTGATTTAAACTCGTTGGATTGGAGTTCGTATTGGGTGCAATTTTTTTCAATGTATGTACAGGTTTCCCAGTTGAAAGCTGCCAATATATGACAGTGCCATCACTGTCTGAAGATGCTAAGAACTCGTTTTTTGGATCGAAAGAAAGACTAGTAACAGGGCCACTGTGGCCCTTGAGCACTCTTGCAATGGAACTATCTATGGTGCTAATTAGCTTAATGCCTTCATCATCCCCTGCAGCAGCCAGTAACTCACCGGACTTATTGAAGGCCAGAGATCGTATTGGAAGAGAAAACCGTGTTACATTGCTCTGAAACTCACCCCCTGAAGCAGACAGAAGCTAATTTAGACTCAAATGCGAGCCATGGAAGACAAAAAACACATCCTCCTAAATGGGCAGTCTACAGACCCATCAGGAACAAATACATAAATATTCATATTAATAATTTTCTCAGGCCCACGAATAACTGAATTGTTCAATCCCAAAAACAAAACCCTAAAAACACAAATTGTCAGTCAATTTTTCAGTACTTCTCTATTTTGATTTTAAAAGGTCTTATAGGCCAGGTAGATCTAACCTGGATAAGAGTAGAGCTTAACAGAGTGATCGACAGATCCAGAGGCAAGACTTCTCACATTGGAGTTAATGGCGAGGGCCGTGACTGCATCCCTGTGATGGCGAAGAGTGATGGGCTTGGAGGATGAGGATGAAGGATAAGCATGGATGAGAATGGTGTTATCGGCCCCYCCAGTGATGAGATGCTTTGCATGCCAATCCCATAGAATGCAAGCTACTGATGGTTCGCTGTCATGGTTTTGATGGGCATTTTGCATCTGGACTATTTTGCCCTTCATCCTTGATCTTGATCTTGCTCTCCTGCTGCTTCTTCTTCTTTCTTCGATCAGTGATATCTGCTTTGTATTATTTTTCTGGGTTTCGACCTGCTTCGTATTGTATTGTATTGGGCTAAGAAATGGCGGGAGCCACTTTTTGGGCGGGGAAATTAGGATTTTGCCTTCCAAGTTCCATTAATTTTGAATAAGAGCCAAGGACATTAAAAATTTGCAACGGATGAATAATGCATAACGTAACTGAATATCCCACTCTAAGGGAACGAAATTAACCCTAGTTTATAAGTCGATTAAATTTGGCGGGATTCATATAAAGCATTATCTTATAAGTTAGTTAGTTGATTGAATTTGAAAATGTAATATTAAGTTAAATGTTCTACAAAATTATTTTTTTTATGATATTTTTCAGGGATTTTTGTTTGAAATTTAGCTAGAAATTGTTTCATTTTTATATTTATTGAATTTATTTCTGCATTTAAAAATAGATTTTAAATAATGAAAAATGATAATTTATATCACCCAATTTTAATGAAAAAAATCATTT
>SNQJ01S0041890.1:69604-87094 GCA_010110895.2 Picea sitchensis
ATAAATTTAATATAATTAAAAATATTCAAAAGAGTATTTTTTTTTAATACAATGAGTTAATAAGTGTACAAGTCATAATTAGAACTTCAATTATAAAATATTGATTTTAAGGATATTGATTTAAAACAACTCACTTTCCCCAGATGGGGTGACATGCGGCACTGTGGTGGTGACACCAAGATCAGCACTAAGCTCGGGTTTAATTGCCGATGGCCGCCACCCACACATCAGCATTTACGATGGTGGACGGCCATAGCAGAGGCCATACGACGGAGGGACTCCTCCCTCGCGCGACCATTTACACCCCCTGCACACTCAGATTGAAAGAGGATATGGGAGGACAGATGACTCTGGTGTCTGGTTATGTGTTTTCTTATAAGCCCAGGCAGAGCGGGACTGCTCCTACTTCGGCTACGCTCTTCGCTTGGACGTTCACCACCTCTTCTTTGCACTCTGATAAGGATTTCCAGGGCTGTTTGTCTTTGCGTGTGCCACGACAGAGTCGGTTTTCTCGCGCTTCGCACCTACAACCGCTCTCGTCCTGGACTTATAGCTTAGCACTGCAACTGCTTGGCACTTGCATTCACCCCCCGGATACAATGGCTAGAAAGCGAGGCAGGCCTCGCCGGGGTTCAGCCTGGGACGCCCATAAGGCGCAGCGGTGACGGAAGGAGCAATTAGAATGCGCTCTGGCTTTGGCGTCCTCCATTCTTCGGAAGAAGGCTCGGGCTGAGAGACGGGCGTTGCTCGACACTACTACAGAACCGGGAGCTGGTTGTAGCAGGGAAGACATGGCATTTAAGCCGAGTGACAAGAAGGTGGCCGAGACCGAGGATGTGTTTCCTACCTGCGTCGTGGAGGAGGCCCGTTTATGGGGGACCTGTCGATTGTTGAGAAGCCCCGCGCCATGGAGACGACCAGTTGGGAGGGTACCAAACGCGTTTCGGCTAGGGAAGGCGACTTCCCCGGCTGCATTGTCGAAGAAATTCCCTGGCCGGGCGACTTGCAAGCAGCTGGTGCCAAGAAGAATGTGGATGCAGAGGTTGAAGTGGTGCAGAGGGAGCTCACGGTTGGCATTGGTGAGGCAATGGAATTGAGGATTGCTCCCCCTAGTGGCTTGGGTGGCGGAATGCATGGCTCTCTCCTCAACGAAGAGCACCTAGCTTTGGTGTTCGAGCTCTGAGGCCACATGTCGGACCTGGAACATAGGGCCCTCCTCATGGGCCAGCGCATGGACCTGCTCCTCGACGCGTTCTCCGGTGCTCCAGCTCAGCGGAAGTGCCCCCTGTGCACGCAGGCTTTTGCCATTCCGGCGGGGACCACTTGGCAGACTGGCGAAGGCGACAGGTCACCGGGTGCCTAGGTTTTTATAATTTCCTGGTTTTTAGTTTTATTGTGCAACTGTTTTATGTTCATCTGGACCATAAGCATATGTCCTGGTTTCCTCCGGGCAGGACAGATGCTACTTTCCTTTATGTATTATCATATAACTGCTATTTGCTCCCCACTTATGCTGGTTTCCGGATACCGGCAGCATTTTTGGTGACTTTATCCATGCCACTGTATATTTTGTCAAAGTTTTGTGCTA
Source organism: Picea sitchensis (assembly GCA_010110895.2). NCBI lineage: Eukaryota > Viridiplantae > Streptophyta > Pinopsida > Pinales > Pinaceae > Picea > Picea sitchensis. The sequence goes on from SNQJ01S0041890.1 coordinate 71,193, forward strand.
ATCTAATATAGCAGGGACTACTCCTTTTTTATTTAAAAAAAAAAAAAACAACTCACTTTAATTTTTATTATTAATTGTAAATTTATAATGATGATTAAAGTTTATAATTTTAAGAAAATTATAAGAAATTAACTGATTTGTTTATATAATGGAAAATATTGTAGAAAAACTTTTTTAGGTTTTTTTTTGGTATTTATAAGTTAACACAATATAAAGATGGGAGCGTTATAAGGTATTTAAAGAGAACAACACCCAATTTTACTATCATAAATGTCACAAGAGTTAGTTTTTTCCTTAAGCTAGAAATATATTTTTTATATTCTAAATTGGGGTTAATAATCTTCATATATATTTTAATTTTATTTTACTTTCTATTTCATAGTTATATCACATTTTTTCTTTAAATTTAATTGTGATAATATTATTAATGGAATCAATATTTTATAAAGTTGTCTTCTCTTCTATTTTCCAATAGTTCAATTAAGAATCATCTTCTTAATGCTATCTTTAATTAAATCTGAGATAACTTTCACTGGAATATGAAAAGTAATATTAAGAAGTTTTTTATCCTTCATAAATGTGTCTTTTTTTTTTTTTGTAAGTTAGAAATTGTATTAAATCCTGTGAAGCATAAAGATTGCATTTGTCTATCTAGCATATTCGGACGTGGCAGCATTGTCCTCAAGGGAAACCAAAGCTGCCACATAGCCAAAAATTCAAAGTATTCATACAAAGCTTGCAGAGAGGTGAAAGATGGTGATCTACAATGCCACGCAGGGCATAGCTTCTGAATTCTAAACTAAGACCAAAATTCCCAAAACTGGGTGGCCTCGCATGGCCAAAAACTTATGAAGTAAATTAACTGAAAACATAGAAACATAGAAAAGGAAACCTGAACCAGGAGGAATTAACCAATGTCGGGGTCGAGCCTTTGCCCCACGAGAGCCTGATGCACATGCAAGGTGTCTCTACAAAACTTATCTCTGTCCGAGATAGCCTGCCTGAGGTCCTGCAAGAAAGTCATCAGGAGGTCCACATGGCGCCATCGCTCTTTTTCCTTGTTATGTAGCTCGCTAATGGCGGTCTTGATGTCCCCTATTCCACGCTTGAGGTCATCCAAAGACTCCTTGAGAGCTTCTCTTTCTGCGCATCGGGAGCAAGTTGAGGGGAGCAAAGGGGAACATGGAGAGTCGGAGGAGGAGGTGGGGCAGTCGAGGGAAGGAGTTGAAGGAAGGTGGGTTGTGGAGATGACAGGGGGAGGCAAGGGAGGTGAAGGAGGAGGGTGGTGAGGGGGGCAAGGCAGAGGTGGAGGGCGGCGAGGTGAGGAAGGAGGAGGAGCGAAGCCGAGGGAATTTCTTAGGCTATCGAACCATTTGACTCGACAGGCAAAGGGATTCGACAATGAGGAGAGGTTCGGGGTACTATCTCGAGTCGGCCGAGCAAGAGTGGGAGACACAATGGGAGTCAGGGTGGAGGCGAACTCGGCTTCTGGAGGAGAGCCACACCCTCGCTCTGCCCTTCCTCTGGCCGCATACCAGGCCGCTCCCCTCTTCGATTTGCCCATGAGGTGAGGCATAGAAAAATCCTCTGGAAACCAGATATAGAACGCGAAGGGAGAGTGCGAGTGGTTGCTTGACGAGGGCAAGACCACCCAGACCCAGTGACACTGCAAAAACTGTGAAGAGATGCTGGAAGCCGAGAGCAAGGAGGACTGCAGAAGCTCGAACCAGAGTAGAAGGACGGCGTCAAAAACCGGAAGGGGTCGAGAATTCGGAGGCCAAGGGATTGAATGAGCCTTGGCACTCCAAGGCTCCGGCCTAAAACCTCCATTGTTGAACTGGTGATGGGACTATGACTTCGTCCAACCCATCCCCATTAAAATTCCCATGAAGCAAGTCGTCAAGTGATAACAGCAGGCTGACAGCGAGTGAAAACCAAGGAGCAACAGTTGAGAGTTTAAACTCATGAGGTGACGGTAGAGGGAGGGTAGGCCTGTGTCGGCTCCAAGTGGCAGGAGGTCTGGCCAGGTGGCCTCCCCTCTGGTTGTCCATCTGTTGAGACCGTAGACACCGCATCCGGGATCATAAATGTGTCTTATTAAAATAACCCTCACAAAACCATTAAAAATAATGCATTCACAAAACATTTAATTATAACTTTACCAAATTTAACATAATTCATATATATATATATATATATATATATATATAAGAAAAGAAGAATAAATTTCATAATCATATAACCTATTCCAAAACCTCTAAGAGAAAAACTTGTATATTTTATAACTAATTATACATTCAAATAAGCGTATACTAAATCATGAAAAACATATGGTTTCTATGTAACTTATTATTTTTTATTATGTACGGGTATTAGGTATGATATTTGGCAGGGGAATGTATGAGGTGGTCGCAAGTGGAATTTTGAGGTGGTCGCTCATGTGTGGCATCGCAGGCTCATTTCTCGGGGGGCATGTTTGAGGATTAACTCTTAGGCGACCGCAGGACTGAGGTTCAGCTAGATCTCTCTTCCCGCAAATAAGCCCCAATGGACCCATGTCGTCCGGAATCCTTTTAGCCATGGATCTAGACAAGAAATTCTAGAATTCTCCTTTTCGAGACTGAGTGTAGGGGTTGGAAGTTGACACGCGTCGATGGAGTGGGGGGAGATGGACCTCATTGACTTTGAGGAGAGTCTACTTGAATTACAGGCATTCAAAACACAGACAATTTACCAAGTTAGATCTCCTTCATATTCCCCTCGGGATCCATTGCATGCAGAGCTTGGATGTGGTTTAATTGATCTAGCTAAGTTCATTGTACTGATTGTTTCAGGAAGGGATATAGGAGTAAATGTCAATGGTTACCATTCCTTCTGTTCACATTTTGAATCTCACCCCATCCCCTTTTCCTTCGCTTGATTCTTCAATTGCAAAAGAGATTATTCCTTCTGGTCTCCTTGATGTAGGGTTAATCTGCAAAGCACGCAAGAAGTGTGTTCGGGATAGAACCGATAGCATTTAGATGGTGGTCGAAAAAGACATTTCGGTCGCTGAGGTGAGTAAGTACAACGATACTATGTTGGTCAACAGGTTTTGTGGAAAATCGCCTAAGGAAGGCTCATTGGCCAAGTGGGTCGATCAACACTGGAAACCATTAGTCGGATATTTGTTAGTTTTCCATGTCTTACTCGGATTGTTGGATTTTCTTTATTTTCAATTCAAGCTCAGACTGTGAGATGATTATGGAGAGAAGTTGGAATTGGGGGCCTTTTGGGTTGGTCATTCAAAGATGGATAGTTGAATTTGATCTAGCCAAGGAACCAGTCACAGTCTCGAAGGTTTTGGCATCCTCCCAGTTTTACCCCTAGCCTTCTAGTCCAAAGAAGCGATGGAAGCAATCGACAATAAAATCGAAAGATTCATCAGCTTGGAACCCGGTTGGGATCAAAAGCTCGACAGGCGTTGGGCATGGATTTAGGTGGAGGTAGATCTTCGTGATGGTTTGGTAAGCAACATCAATTTGGTATATGGAAAGAATATATGGCATCAGAAAGTTGACTATTGGAAACTGCCTTTTTGTTGCTTTTCTTGCCATGAAGTGGGACATTTATAAGCACAGTGTAAGAAGGTTCATTGGTATCCAAAGTGGCTAGCAAAAATATGGGTTAAGAAATTTTCTCTGGTTAGAACTGAAGTATGCCAACCCCTAAACAACAAGTGTAAAGATATCAAAGCAATGGAGACGCAGGTGGCTGAGAACGATAGGATGGAAATTCCTCAGGCTACTTCAGACACATTGGACGCTGACCCTGGTAAGATTCTTTTCAATTCCCCTCCCTCATTTTTTAACTCTAAAGTTGAAGCTCCAATGGGGTCCCCTCATGTCCCTGATGTTCTTGTACTTTCCCCCACCCCGCCCTCCTATCCCGCTTCCCTCGGTCCCTCCTCTCCCCGTCGTATCGGTTGTATCTCTTGAATTCCCTCGGGTCCCTTCTCCCAAAGAGGTGTCTTGTGTTCCCTCTCCCCATGTTATCAAATTGGATCCTCTTTCCAAAAGAGATTACTTGTTGCGGCCTTGCCCTGGTTCGAAGGAGGCCATCCCTTCCAAAGGAGGATTTCCTCTCGACCCTGTCCAGCCCAATCTTGTCGGAAGAAAGTCTCATCTTCTCAAAGCTCATCATCGCGACATCATGGTGTTGGAACGGGGGCAGACCCAGGGTTCAACGCTTACAACAACGCACCAACAAAACCCTAACTACCAGCCCTTTCGGCAACACCTGTGAAGCAAATGAAGTCTCACCCGAGGTAGAGGCAGGGGTGGTTGTAGGACTCAGATGTCTGCAACCTTAGCTGGGACACAGATCTGTGATTGTAACACCTCAACAGAGCACTTAGCAGTTATAGTTCATTAATATTCAGTCTTAGTTTACAATGCAACTAAACCCTAACAATAGATCATTGCAGCATTCACACAGATCCAATAGGTTCAAGCACTAAGCATACCAACATAGATCAGATCTAGCATTCATTCACATTATTCAGCACTAAGCTACCATATCAGATTCTTCTAAGCATACATTAGTGCACTAAGCATTTAACCATATAAACAAGAGAACAACCATAAAGCACAACACAACCACAACACGGGATATACGTGGTTCACCCCCACCCCGGGGCTACGTCCACCAACTCTTCTTCTTTATTTCTTTCTGTCAATCTTCTACATGCACAGAGCCATGATATCTTACTCCGCAGAGGATAGGAGATCTGCGCACACTCCGCTAGATCCTCCTTCCTTGAGTTACAACACAAAGCCTCTTCACAATCTCTTACAATCAATTGCACTTGGCTCTACAAATTCTCCACATAGCATGCACAAAGCACTTACAAGTTGCACTTAGCACAGTGTCTATCCTCTCTTCGATCACATAGATCGAACTACTTCCTACATCGCCTAGCTTTCTATTTATGCATTACAAAAAGGGCCTAAACATGGTTAAACCCATGGGCCGACATCCCCATACCCATTACATAAGCCCAAAACCCAAAAATCCCTAAAAAGGGGTCGAGATCCCGCGATCTCCGCTTCGACTTGCACTTCCCCTTTGACAACCTGTCGAAGTCCCAAACATAGGTCAAACATGACCAAGGATCCTCAAAACTTGGTCAAGGGCCAACAGGCCCCCAACACTCACCTGTGACTCATCCCGAGTCACTCTGGTCTGGGTAGCTCTGCTTCAAAAGCCTCGAGCTTGGCTCAAGCTGCTTTGACCTGTTGCTGCGCCACGACCTCCTGCTCGGCGAACTCTTGGATTGCAGCTTCGTTGACAGGTCCCTCTAAACATTGTTCAGTTGCAGTGACGACTTGCTCCAGTTATGCTCCTCGGCCTTCAATCTCTGAGAATAGTTGGCAAGCATCATCCTGTGTTGGTTGGAGCCTCTGAGTCACTTCCATGACTTTTCTCTGAATGGTGTGGACTTGTTGTTGAGCAATCCGTTGTTCTTGGGATAGCTTCATCCTCTCAACGGTTAACGGGGGATTTAACTACGCCTGTATTGTTTCTGCTTGTTGTTTTGCCTTATGGACATGTGACTCCAGTGCCTTCAGTTCAGGATCCTCAGTGAGTCGCTCATAAGTCTTGGCACTACGATCGTTTAGTTGTTTACATTCCATGGCGAGTGCCTTGATTCTCTCAACTGTGCTTCGAGCAGTTGCTTCTCTTTGATCTCGTACATCCGACGGAGTGTTGGGCACTGTTCATAGCTCTAAGTCTGCTATTCTTTGTTGGAGCTGCTGGATCGCTTCCGCGAGCTGGGCTACTTGATGCTCCACTCGGTCTTTTGCCTTTGGCTCTAAACCCGTCACAGAGCAAAGTGCTCTGTCGATTGCTTCTTTGACTCCAAGCTGCTCTGCGAGCAACTGTTCTTTTTCTTGCTTGACCTACGCCCTCTCTTCTTCAAACTTGGCTTGAAGGTCATCCTTCTCCTTTTGTGCGACCCGACGTTGCTCTACCATTTCTTCTTGGGCTTGTTTCAGGGTCGTTGTGGCCTGGTCTTTCTCAGCTTGTGCTTGACGAAGGTGAGCTTTGGTCACATCAGCTAGTCTGCGGAGTTGGCCAGGCTCATCTCCCAACTCTGGTTCTTCTGATGGCGGGGGTACAATGGATATTGCGCGGCTGGATTGAAGGGCCTGTTGTACCCCTCTGAGTTCAACCTCGATCCTGTCATACATCTCCTCCTGCTTGGCTTCATGTTTCTGCAAGATGTCCCGCGAGGCATCTGCTACAACTGCGATGATGAAGTCGAAGTCATCTACAGTGAGCATAGTCTGCATCTTAGTCAAGGTGGATCTAGATTTCTTTTAGGAAGTGGGTTTCATGGGGGAAACCTTCATTTTCTTCAAGGGATCAGCCTCATCAACAGGATCCCTAGGCGATGTTACTTCACCCTGCTTCTGTTGATCTTCTTTTCTGTGGGTCTCTTTTTGATCTACTTCGTCATCACCCCCTCGACCAAGTGACACTGAAGCAGTTTCTTCTGATGCGCTACTCAAGTTTTGGACCTCTTTGGTCTTCTTCCTTCTGCTGGGTCTAGGGGTATCCTTTGCTTCATGAGTGGTCTCAGGGCTGCCGATTAGTTCAGGGCTTGACATTTCTGCGGGGTCAACAGGGATGGGGAGCTCTACAAACCAGTCCTTGGTTATCTCTTCGAGATCCTCCTCTGTGAGCTTGTAGTATGATGGAAGTTCTTCTTTATGCTCATCTACGCGCGCGGTGATATAAATGAAGTGTCGATCTGAGCGGAACTTCATGAGGGGTCAGAACCGATGCAAGGTGTTTGGAGTCATGCGAGGGATAGCTTCGATAGCCCTCTTCAGTTGGAGATAATATGTATGAAATACCGTGTTCGACTGCCACTGTTTTCCCATATCGCTCGAGTACCAGAGCGTGGTGAACTTCGCAGAGAGCGGCTCGAACGGTTGAATGTCCGGGAAGGTCGCACCTTCTGGTATGTCCCAAGTGGTAAATGTGATGAGGATCAGGAGCCACCTAAAGTGGAACTCATAGCCCTGATCCTGAGCTTCACGACAGCCTAATTCTAGCTAGTTGACCAAGTACTTCACCCAGTTCATCTAGAGTCCTTCTACACATTTCCCGACGAGGTCAACAACGACTCCTATGACCTGTGTAGGTATGTTCTTTCTTACGAGCTTTCCTGCGATCAACTGGTAGGCCAGGTGCACTGCGCCATTCTAGATGGAAGCTACCTTGTAGCCTCATGTTCCCTTTTCTACATCACCATATGTGTCTTTGATCTTCTGTGCCATTGTGCGATCTGTAGCCTTCCCTTGGTAGAAGTCCTGCAGGTCGGGTCCCTGCATGCTCAATTCCGATGATCCTATGGATCAGCGTCGGATCAACTATGATGCGTCGGTCTAGCCATAGGTAGCCTCCATGGTAACATGAGAGTAAGAGCTTAACACACGCGTTAACCTTCTGGTGCTTTCCAAAGTGTGGAATCTTCATTACATTCAAGAGGGTGGACTACGCGAGGTTCATAGTCCATGATTGGGGGATTATTTTTGAGTTCTTCCCCTTTGTCCTGGTCAATTATTTGTAAGGAGCGAGCATACTATGGTTCTTGTGGTCTCCTAGGTTGAAGTCGCCGAACTTCAACATCGTGATCTTATCTTGCTGCGCTCTAAATGCACATATCCCCTTCAGGAGGTACGCAGTAACCAAGGTATAATCAAAGTCTCTTGGGACACTATCATGACTCACCGCGCCAGCCAGAGGCGGTATGTAGTCGGGTAGGATGGTCGGTATTAGCTTTGCATTTTCCAAGTCATCTCGATGCTTGGTTCTCTTCTCTGTTTCCGGTCGGGATGGTCGACGGAGAGGCTTGCACTCCTCTCATTGATGACACTTGAATACTTGCGGACATTACTTTTTCGGCCATGAGATTGATGAGAACTTCTTCGGCGGCTTTCTCTGTGGCGCTGAGCTTGTCCGACATACACGCTTAGATCAAATAACTCGGGTGGATGAATGAGTGTGCAAGGAAATGGAACAAGTGTCAATCTCAATGAACACAATGCGGTAGCAATGAGTTGGCTTGGATACAATTCGCAAAAGTGTTCTCGGTGCAACAGTCGATGGACTAAGTAGGCACGGTGTAACGGATCTCTCCAACGGATGAGAGGCCTTCATCAATGCGGTTTTGTCCATTGTGGTGTGGTCCCAATGGTCTGATGGCGAGTATTCGGGCCATTGCTGTTGTTCTAACCGTTCAGGTCATCGGGCTAACAGTTATAATGCTTTCAATGGCTATATCGCTTCACCATGGTGAAGTGCCATGTTGCGATGTTCTGATATCCCGACAAAGTTCCAGTCTTGCAAACCTTCCTTCTGCGAAGTCCCCTCTGGAACCTTCTGTAACCTTTCTATCTTTGCTCTCTTCTTACTAAGCTTTCTAGCCTTCTTCCCGGTGATCTTCGTCTCAGTATTCCTCTTTCCATTCTGATTCTTATCTCCTTTTGGCATAGAAACTTCGCGTTGTTGAGATCCTTTCATAGGGTCAGAGAGTAATATGTCTTCTCTATCTGGGGTAGGTGTTCTACTTGTCTGTGAGTCTGCTTGTGTTCTTTCAACTTCGACATCCAAGTTTCTAGTTCTAAGTAGCTTCAAAATGTTCTCTTGTTCTTCAATCAAGTGTTTTATCCTCCTAGTCATAAAATATTTTAATTCTTGCTTCTTCTGCAGACTTCTTCTTCTTTCCCTCTGGCCTAATCCATTTCAATCCAAGGTTTTCCTAGTAATATAGCAAATGGGGCGTTGTTCTCAATAAATTTAAGAATCTCAAAATCTTCCTTTGTCGAGGTTTCATGGGCACTCATAGATATCTGGGTGAGTCTTCCACATAGGGTTATCAACTTTCCTCTAAATAGTCTTATTCCTCCTAATGAAAGAATCATAGCAGGCTTTCCTAAAGTTTCCCAAGTTCTTTCTCTCATGATATTTACCTATGTTTATTCATCCAGAACACTGTTAATGTCGAAGTCTCCTATTCTTGCTTCTATGCATTCTTTTTCTTGGAAGATCTTTGATAAGTTGATATCTCTGTGATCATTTAGGGTTTCTTTCATTTGCAGTAGTACAGTCTCTGATTCTGTTTGGGGTTCTGCCATGGTCTCAGTTTCGTGACCTTCCTCAAGGTTTTCTTGTATCATATTCATTATGTCAAGCTTAGCAATCATTCTAGGTCCATCTAAAACTTCATGGTCCATAGCTTTACAACAAAGACAACTAGGTCTTCTTCTAGGGCATTCCTTAGCAAGATGTCCCGGTCTTCTGCAACTGTAACAAAGGGTTAATCCTCTTTTTCTTTTAAATGATCCCTAGCCTTTCCTGTACTGCGCACTAGGATCATAGTAGCTAACTTGCAAAAAATTATTTCTAGGGTCTCGCATCCATTTGTTAGTCCAAACATTCTTTCTATGCATAGGAATAACATATCTTTCACTATTTTTGTCAGATCTACTCATATCAAACCTTCTTTCATCTAGTTGTGCCCTACTTTTCAAGCTAGGACAAAATTTATCAAACATACCTAGATCCATACTTTTGAAACAAAAATTTCCACTTATCTTACCTTTTCAATCAAAACCTTTCACTATTCTTACCTTTATCAGAGCACAAAGCTTTAAGATCTTACCTCTTTAACCAAAACTTCTTACTTCACTTTTATCAGAGCACAAAGCTTTCAGGTCTTACATATTTTCTTCAGATCTGACTTTTCTTCTTGGCATAGAGCTTCACAGGTCAAGTAGAATGTCGCGCATTAGGGCAATAGATCTATGCACGGAGCTTTCTCTCCTTCAGTTCCCAACAATCATAGTTTCAGTCCCGACAATAGAACCATTTGCTGGAACGGGGACAGACCCAGGGTTCAACACTTACAACAACCCACCAAAAAAACCCTAACTACCGGGCCTTTTGGCAACACCTGCGAAGCAGATGAAGTTTCACCCGAGGTAGAGGCAAGGGTGGTTGCAGGACTCAGATGTCTGCAACCTTAGCTGGGACACAGATTTGTGATTGTAACATCTTAACAGAGCACTTAGCAGTTATAGTTCATTAATATTCAATCTTAGTTTACAACACAACTAAACCCTAACAATAGATCAACACAACATTCACACAAATCCAATAGGTTCAAGCACTAAGCATACCAACATAGATCATATCTAGCATTCATTCACATTATTCAGCACTAAGCTACCATATTAGATTCTTCTAAGCATACATCAGTGCACTAATCATTTAACCATATAAACAAGAGAACAACCATAAAACACAACACAACCACAACACGAGATATGTGTGGTTCACCCCCACCCTAGGGCTACGTCCACCAACTCTTCTTCTTTATTTCTTTCTGTCAATCTTCTACATGCACAAAGCCATGATATCTTACTACGCAGAGGACAAGAGATCTGCGCGCACTCCACTAGATACTCCTTCCCTGAGTTACAACACAAAGCCTCTTCACAGTCTCTTACAATCACTTGCACTTAGCTCTGTAAGCTCTCCACATAGCATGCACAAAGCACTTACAAGTTGCACTTAGCACAATGTCTAGCCTCTCTTCGATCACATAGATCGAACTACTTCCTACATCACCTAGCTTTCTATTTATGCATTACAAAAAGGGCCTAAACATGGGTAAACCCATGGACCGACATCCCCATACCCGTTACATAAGCCCAAAACCCAAAAAGCCCTAAAAAGGGGCTGAAATCCCGCGATCTCCGCTTCGACTTGCGCTCCACCTTCGACAGCTTGTCGAAGTCCCAAACGTAGGTCAAACATGACCAAGGATCCTCAAAACTTGGTCAAGGGCCAACACATGGACATCCACAAAGGAAAACAATCAACCATATCCAGGGCCCTTAGAGCAGGGAATGCCCTCCCTAGCTCTTTTGAATGAAGATCCTTTCCTTCAATGCAAGGGGGTCAGGGACACCCCTAAAAAATTATCCCTCAACAAGCTCATAGAGATCCTTAACCCTGAAGTTTTACTGATTCAAGAGACTATGTGTGAAGGATCCAAAGCCATATCTTTCTTTGAAAAAAGGCTAAAAGGATGGTCCTTTTGTATTGTAGATGCGGTGGGGATGTATGGTAGTTTGATCAGAGGATGGAGCGCTTCATGCATGGCCATTCCCACTTCCTTATATCAGGTTGTCATCTCAATTAAATTGGAAGTTAAGGACTATGGTGTATATTTCAATATTGTAAACGTTTATGGTTCGTGCCATGACAAAATCTCATTCTGGGAAGGCCTTGAAGATTATGGGATGTTGATCGAGCCCAACATTGTGGTAGGAGGTGAATTGAATTTGACCTTGTCTCTTTGGGAAGTGTGGGGCTCTAACCCAAGGCAGGATCCTCGAAAAGTTTTCTTCACCTTTCTTTTTGCAAAGTAGCACCTCGATGACATTGAGCCAGTCAAGTTGGTCCTTACTTGGAAAAATATTTGTATGGGCGATGACGCAGTGTCCAAAAGATTGGATATATTCTTGGTTTCTGAATCACTATTGGAAGGTGGTTTTGTAATTAAGTCTGGTGTCGAGGTAGGAGGTTTGGCGAATCACAGACATATAGTTCTCTCTCTCTCCTCAAGAAGGGAGACCCCTCTTACCCCTTTCAAGTTCAATCTGGTTTGGTTAACTAAGGAGGATTATCAGACCCTTGTTGAAAGTTCATGGGTGCACCTTTCCCCTACAGAGGGCCACTCCTATATGATCCAATTTGCTGGCAATCTGGCTAGAGTCAAGGTCACCACCCAGTTTTGGTTAAAGTCCTACTAGGGAAAATCCAAAGTCGTGTTAAGAGATATGGAAGAGAAAATAACCATTTTATATAAGGAGTTGTATGAAAGTCTCATTTATGACTCTCAACTCTTGTCGTTAATATCCCTTGAATCTTCCAGACAAGGCATCTTGGACAAAGAGGAATAGATGTGGAGACTTAAGAGCAAGGTGGTTTGGCTTAAAGTTGGGGACAACAATTCCAAATTCTTCCACCAGTGTGCCAACTTTAGGAAAAATGTTAATACCATTTGGGAAATTAAGGCAATCGATTGCACGATGGTAAGTGCTTTCAAGGAGAAGGTCGCAGAAGGAATTTGTCACTTTCAAGATTTTTTCCAAGCCTTTATGGGTTGTCCTATTCGAGAGATTTTGCAAGTGATTTCTAAATTTCATCCTATGATCGTCGAGGAAATTAATCTCTATCTTGGGGAGGAAGTTATGGTAGCCAAGGTGATCACCACTCTCTCCTCCATGCATAAAGGGAAGAGCCCATGCCTAGACAACTTTACAGTTGAATTTTTTGTTGTCTTTTATGAAATAATCAAGGAGGATTTACTTAAAGTTGTACAGGAGTCTTGAATCTCTAGTAACGTGAAAGTTTCTTTCAGTTCAACCTTCACAACCCTTATCCCCAAAACTCAGGATGGTGCATCCTTTGGGGATTATAGGCCCATCTCTTGTTGCAACGTCATATACAAAATCATACTAAAAGTGATCACCAAAAGACTTAAGTTGATCCTCGATGACATAATTTATGAAGAGCAGTTTGGGTTCTTAAAAGATAGACAAATTCATGATGTTGTCGCTATATCCCAAGAATTCCTCCACTCCATCAAAAAGTCCAATCAATCGACAATTGTTCTTAGATTGGATCTCCCCAAGGCCTACGATCGTGTACTCAGCTGGACCTTCCTTCGCCTTGTTCTTATCCAAATTGGGATGGCCCTATTGGTGGTCAATTGGATAACGAGTTACATCAAGTCACTATCGTTTGCAGTCCTAATCAATGGCACCCCCTCTAGCTTATTTTGGGTGTCTCGAGGGCTGAGACAAGATTTCCCTCTCTCGCCTTTCATTTTCCTCCTCGTAATTGAATCCCTAAGTAAATTGTTATCGGAGGCGAGAAGGTCAAGGGAAATCGAAGGTTTAAAAGTTTCCAATCAATAATTTATTTCCCACCTTTTTGATCCAGGTGGATATCGGTGGCCACCCACCTTTTCCATTTGGCTCAAAACAATTTTCTCGCAATTTTGGCAATTTACTATTTTTAGCAGTTTTTAACTTCTGAGGCCATTTTGAGGGCCTAAATGAATGTTTTTCGAGACCGAGCTTATCAATTATTAAAAAAAAAGGCACTAGTTGAGCCCCAAAAATGAATCTCCTCGATGATACCTTTCCAACGAGCTATCGTGCGCCCCAAACAGACATCATATGCCAAAGTTACGCCCTCGGGAAGTTGATACACCAAACTACCCAAAACGGGGTCCACAAAACTGTTGGTTTTTAATCCTCTGGGGTTAGGGTTTTGGATTTACTTTATGATAAAAAGGCCTTAGGAGCCTCATTGTAAAATCATATTCTTGCGAATGCGAGTAGTGGACAAATCTCTTCTCAGAGATAAGTTGTCACCATTCTAACGAGTCTTTCACTCTGTATTTTTACAGTCTTTGTACATTTTCGCTCATTAATAGAAAAATGTGTATTACTGTATCTCTATGTTTATGGTTGCATGTTTGATACATTTCTGTTATATTATTGGATATCTGAGATATCTTTGTACATTTCTTTATTATATCTCCACTCTCATTTTGTGCTGAAAATAATCCGGATCACTTTTATTCATGGGTAATGTCCTTCGTTGCATGAAAGGGAGCTTCAGGAACCTCTCAGCTTTAAAAATGATGCTTGAACTATTTTGTAAAGCCACTAGGATGGAAATAAATTGTGGGAAATCTAAAATGTTCACTTCTCCCCTCTTGGAACAAGATCTTCAATAGATCCAAAACCTCCTCCCCTTTCAAATTATGAACCTAGATTCAAGGCTTAAATACCTTGGCTTTCATCTAAAGATGAATAACTATAGATATGTCGACTGGTTGTATATGGTCAAAAAGGTGGAGGAACGAGTCTTGTTATGGTTCAACCGATTATTTTCAAGAGGAGGTCATCTATTACTCCTCAAATCAGTGTTAGAGAGTATCCCGATTTTCTAGACTTCCATTGCGGCGATACCCAAGGGCATTTTGACTAAAATCAGGAAGGTGAGTTTTCATTATCTTTGGTCTATCTCCCATCAATCCAAAGGCATCCCTCTGGTTAGCTTGAAAAAATTGGCTACCCCCAAAGAGCTAGGGGATGGGGACTCAAAAACATTTACACTTTCTCTCGGGCCCTTGCGGCCAAAAGCCTTTGGAGATGTAACATCCCCAATTTTAATCCCTATAAGTTGTAATGTAATTGTATACATGTGAATTAGGTTGGTGAGCCGATATGATTGGGGCAAAAAGCCCATATTGATTAATATGGTCAGGGGTTGAATTGTATATTATGAACATTGAAAATAATTAATAAAAGTAATAATTGTTGGATGCGATACGAGAGGGATGAAAATAATGGGGAGCTATGATTTCACAAGAGAGAGGGGTCCAAGGGGGATTTTATTCATGGGGATTAACCCAACTCACATTCTTGAATTATTATCATTGTCTAAAGATTATATTTTGTTGTTGATTGTTCCCAAGGCCAATCATTAAACTCATGTAAGAGGGTGGGTGTGAGGAGTCACATCCCATAGTTATTGGGAGCATGGGGCTAAAGTACAATCATCTTTGGGATGAGTGAGAATCAAGCAAGCAAGGGAGAAGAAGAAAAATCATATGCAGAATAGGGACAATTTTTTTGCATGCATATTTTTGGGCAGCAAGGCCAATTGAGTGCTAGGAAGAGCACCATCCATGTTGTGCTTAAATTCAACCATTGTTTGGCTATGTGTAGTGTTGGAAATGAGGCTTGTGTGCCTGTAAAATAGGCTGTAAGCCTATAGTGAGTTTCGTATTGAGGAAATGGATTGAGAGATTTGTGAAGGTTGTTGTCAACACTCTTAAAATAGTTGAGAGTTCCTGAAGTCCCTAGATAAGATATTCTTGGCCAACCTAGTGCACTAGAAGCCCTGATAAATGAATGATACAGTCTAAGGGACTGTGAGTAGTGAAGGGGGTACATTCCTTGGGTTGTGCAAGTTGTGGGGAAGAGAGATATGGTGGATTGGAATTGTTGTAGGAGTAGATCTTGGGTTTGGGTTGTCGAGTGTGGAGAGTGGGTAGACAAAGGGCCAAATCTCCTTGTGGACTCATAGTTCAAGGGTGGCATGTTGTTGAAATTTGGAGCAACAATACCTATGGTTGGGAGGTTCATCCTTTGTGTGTAGCCAGTTGAGTTACATTTATAAATATATAAGTGTTCATGTTGTGTTATCTATGATTATTTTGTTGTGTAAATGATATATGAATGATGCGTGTGTTTTCTTTGTGGTTTTTTGGATGCATTCGTGTTTTTTTAAATGTTGTAGATGCATGGGTAAATCAACATATTGTTTTGTTGTAATGTTTATGGGCATGTTGTCCCTTGGTCTTCTTTTGTATGTATGGGGCATATTTTAATTCATATTTAGTAGGCAAAGTCATTTCCGTAATGATGGGACTCGGCATGGGTGTTGGGTATGCTACAAAGTGGTATAAGAGTCGGGTTGTTAGGCCTTAAGAGTGCACTCTCGTGTGGGAGTTGCACTATTGAAGAACTAGGTTGTCAGTGTTGGGTATGTGTTATATTCTTTGTATGGCTAGAAATAGTGTCTACGTTGCGTCGGGCATGTATGGGGTGGAGCTCCCCCTTTATCGAGGGTTGCAGGGGGGTGGGAGCACCCTTGCGTGGAGGTTAGGGGGCAGTGGCCCCGAAAAAAAAATTGGCGGTTTTTTGCGTCCATTTTTGGGCGGTTTTTCGGCACATGGTTTTCGCCGATGGTTTTCT
>SNQJ01S0041890.1:87104-98238 GCA_010110895.2 Picea sitchensis
ATTAGTATCATTATACCAATCTTGTTTAATTAATACCATGTTAAGACAATTAATCCCCTAATTAGTTTTTACTTAATAATCCTTAAACATATATTCAACTAGGGTTGTTACAACCCTGAACGGATTCGGAATTCATGAAGCACTGAGACCAAATGAAGAAAATTGAACCTCAAGAAGAACCCCCAATATACGATCTGACTACTACGAACGGTTGAACCACGGAGGGATAATCTTCGTGACTCTCCCGAACGCGACCTCGTGCGCGACCCCTGTGTGAGAGGGGGATCCCAGAAAGCCTATACGACAATTGGATTTGCTCTCCCTATCGCAAGATGTTAATGTTTGTTTGACAGCTTTGGAAAGTTATCCTTTCAACCTACTCCAAAGCCCTACACCTTAAGCTAATGTGGGTTTGCTAACAAAAAATGTAAAAATGTCTGATGAATTTTAGTTAAGCGCTTGATTTTAAGGTTGTTGTTTACTCAGAGATGTACTAGAGTGAAAATTGATGATATCATGACTCGATTCCCAAAACATGCATAAGAAATTATAAGCAGTCTTTTCTTTCAATGAATGTCTATTTAAGGAAAGGAGAAGGATTTTCCTTTCACTTTCAAACACTAAGATGCAATGACCTCATGCAATAGTCCTAAATCAACAATCCAATACAATGCTAAAATGTTTATATGTGATTGATAATCAGTTTGATGTAAAGCTTCCTATGTTAATCAAACTTCAAGATCTGTGAGATTTAAGTAACCCAGAAGCAAACTTCACATAAACAAAAACACACCCTCGTTGTGATCAAACAAGAAAAAGAAAACCAAATCCAAACAGGAGGAAATGCTTGGAGAAAAGACCTCAAAGATCAAATGGAATGGTGAAAAGATCTTTGAATTTCCTTACAACAGCTTTCGGTCAATCAGATAAGTGAGAAAGCAGTAGATCGACTCCAAATCTCACGGAAGAAGAGTGACTCAAAGCAAGGAAAATAGATGTCAAAAATCCAAACAAAACATCATTAATCCTTAGAAATCAAATAATTGGAGGCTAAACAAGGACACACTAAGATAACATAAACCCTGAGCAGATGAATCAACAAAAAGAAGACTGAGAAAAACTACTCCCAAGAAGATTTTTGCAGAAAAAGGGGTAGTGCTCTGGTGTCAAGGGTACTAGAGTGTTGCAACGCTCTGTGGGAGCCTGCTAGGGAGTGCCAACGCCCTGGTGGTAAAGGCAGGGGAGCGCTGGCCTCTCAGAACTCAAAATTTTGCCCAGAAATAAACAAAAAACTCAGGAAAAATGAAAATTCAGTGTGTAAGATGAATCTAAGAGCCAACAAGACATCTAAGGATCAGAGACACAGTATGAAGAAGGTCAAAAAATGAGCAAAGGCCAAAACAAGACCTAGGAAAGGAATCAAAAATCAAAGTCCCTCCCCAGTGGAGTCGCCAATTTTTGTTACAGGATAACCCCCATGCGGACAAGTGGATTCTCTCTTGGGCTCTAGATTCCTAAGACCAAGACATAAAAGTGCTATTGTGGACACTGACATTCCTTTTCATGAATCTAAACTATTCAAAGAAGAAGAAGGAAGAAGGGTAAATACCTTTTACCGACGTTTTTCCTTGCTCGATCCAAGATGATCTTGATCTCCAAGTTCTTCAGAAGGTCCTACAATACAATGAGAAACAACAACGAAACATACTTCCTACTCTACCATGATTGGCTTCATAATGGATCTATAACAAAAACAAGTTCATGAAACGTACACAAACTTTAAAGGAAACAGGCCAAGCATAGATTTGTATTAATGAAAACAAAGTGAAATGCTTATAGCCATGGATGTAGGTGCAACAGCTTCACCAAGCTCTCTTTGTCCAGACCCTTGCTCAAATAATCCACACACAGAATGTTGATGCTTCAATGATATCTCTTTTATGAGATCATAAGTTTGATACTTCACAATGTCTCTCTATATTTTTACCATGAGAAGGCCTCCTTATATAAGCTTGGAGAGACCCAACCACCTTAGAGATTCTTGGTATAGGTTAAGGATCTTTCTCCATCAGTTGTGGATCCTCCCTAATATGTAGCCTTGACCTCAGATTCGAATCCAACTGATTTCCAAGATAAGGGGGATTTTTCCCTAATTCTCCTCAACAACCCAAAATTTGCTCAAACAGGCCAGCGCTCCCCCAAAAGGGTGCACAAAGCGTTGCAACACTCCCCCAAAGAAGTCTAAGGAGCGTTGGCACTCCCTGACAGTGGGTAGGGGAGCGCTGCCCAAAATTCCTTCAGAAAATCCTAACGCTCCCCCAGAAGGGTGTACAGAGTGCTGCAACGCTCCCCCAAAGAAGGCTAGGGAGCACTGGCACTCCCTGACAATGGGTAGGGGGGCGTTGCCTTCCAAAAATCATTTTTAAGTGGTTTTCTTCATGGAAAATGATTTGTACTCTTCATCAGATGATTTCTCCATCTTAAACCAGTCTTTGAAGGTGTCTTGATTGTCCTTATGATGTCGTTAGAGACATGACATAGGCAAGATGGTAGTATGATGTTTGCGACACTTGCGGCCAAAAATGCGACACTTGCAACACTAGTAATGACGACAATGGGTCATCATTGAAGTGAGTAATTTTGATGTGTAACAATGATTTGAAACATCGATTATTCTCAACCTCGATGCTCGTCTTGCTTGATCTGCAACAGCCATTTGAGATTGAGACAAATGTTTATGGTTATGTTGTTGGTGTCGTTCTCACTTAACACAGTCATCTGGTGGCATATCATAGTGAGACACTCTCAAATGTCCTCTGTAAGTACCCCACCTATGATAAAGAAATGTATTCCATCATACAAGCTTTTCGCCAATGGAAGCATTACATTCTAGGGAAGGAGACAATCATCCATATGAATCACAAGCCTCTACAGTTCATGCAGACACAAGACAAATTGCAGAATGACCGCCATCAAAAGTGGTTGACATACTTGCAGCAATTTCACCTCAACATTAAGTATAAGAAAGGGAGCACCAATCATGTCGTTAACTGCCTCAGTCAACCTCCAATTGTAGTACTAACCACAGTGCTCGACTCTTGCGGGCACGAGACCTTCGGGTGGTCCCAACTCTATGACAACGATCCTGACTTCACTACGACCTACCAGATGTTGGGAACAAGCACGGTCGTTGCCAACCTTCATCTTCAAGACGGATTGCTAAGCCATCTAGGCCATCTATGTGTTACTTCAAGCGAGCATGCAAAGCTGATTTGGGAAGCCCACTACATTATTATGGCAGGACACTTTGGTGTGGAAAAGACAGTGGTAGTACTACAAAAGTATTTTTATTCGTCAAAGCTTTGACAGGATGTCAGTAAGTATATTAGATCTTGCACTACCTGCTACATTGCCAAGTCAGTGATTAAAAAACAAGGATTGTACACCTCTTTGCCTACTCCCAACATGCCCTAGGAATCTATCTCAATGAACTACATGGTAGGTCTCCCCTCCACCAAGCATGGAAATGACTGTGTATTCATAGTTGTTGATCGATTCTCCAAGATGGCCATTCTAGTCGCTTGCAAGAAGATTATCACAACCGAGGCCATTGTCAAGCTCTTCTTCGAGTGTGTATGAGTACAATTCGGACTACCATAGACCATATTAGATCAGGACAACATATTCTTGAACACATTTTGGTCGAACCTATGGTCGTTGTTGGACACCATGCTCACCAAATCCACTGCCTTCCACCCTCAAACTGATGGACAAACAGAGGTCGTCAATAGGTTGATCGTTCATATTTTGCGCATGTACAACTCCAAGCATCCATGCACATGGGATGAGAGTCTTCCTTATGTCCAATACAGCTACAACAGAGCCCTCCATAACTCGACCAGCCACAACACTTTTAAGGTGGGCCTAGGCTTTCAACCATTGGGCCCCATTGATGTAGCACTTCCCCTTGCATCCACATAGGAAAAATATTCTTATGCTCAATCTGAGGCCGACAAGGCCACCAAATTCATTGGACGGATTTAGCACATCCACTAACATGTCCATGATATTTTTCAAAAATTCAATGCTAAGTACAAGTAGCGTTGTGATCAACATCAAGTTCCGCACAGTTTCAAGTATGAGACAAGATTTGGTTGCATTCGAAGAAAGAGCACATTACAGGACCCCATCTGAAGTTGAGTCCACTTTTCTATGGATATTACACTATCACCAAGGTTGTGGGCGACAATGCTTTTGAATTAAGTATTCCCCCCTTCCTTAGCTTGCACCTAGTGTTCAATTTGGACCTCCTTCGACCATATTTTCCACCACTATTGGACACATCGGAAGTGGCAGATAACACCTACAAAGCTCAACCCTGAATGCATGGAACAAGCAACCATTGATCAGGCCATGGACACATAGGTTAAAGGCACCTACCAACAAAGGATCCAACTCTATCGAGTTGTCAAAGCAAAGCAGCTACTGCACCAAGGCAAGTGGCTCACCAAGCGTCAAGTTCAACAGAAGTTTCCCCATTTAATGGGGGCACTCAACGTAA
Organism: Picea sitchensis; assembly: GCA_010110895.2. Lineage (NCBI taxonomy): Eukaryota > Viridiplantae > Streptophyta > Pinopsida > Pinales > Pinaceae > Picea > Picea sitchensis. Next base: position 91,666 of record SNQJ01S0041890.1, read on the forward strand.
TGAAGATCATTGCTTCCTAAGGGGGGAGGATTGATCCAGGTGGACATCGATAGTCGCCCACCTGTTCCACTGATTCAAAATACAGTTTTCATCTTAGCATTTTTTCTACAATTTTTCAAGTCCCAAACTTTTGGCATCATTTTGAAGCCCTAAACAACATTTTGTTGGCTCGGTAACACCTAACAAGTAACCAAAGACAGATGTTACGTCAAATGAAATGTATACTCCTTAGCTAGACCTTTCCGACGAGGTACTGAGCGCCCCAAACAAAGATTGTATGCAAAATTTACGCCCTCGAGAAGTTGACATATCACCTACCCCCATCGAAACCCACAAACCTTTTGACGTTTCATCTCTCGAGGTTAGGGTTTTTTATATTTAGGGTTTCTCCTTTATGTTATATGTTAAAAAGGCCTTTGAAGTTGCATTGTAATCATCTTCTTGTGAATCCGCATAGCTATCACATCTCTTCTCGAAGATAAGCTACCACCATTATAGTGAGTTCATTTCACTCTCTATTTCTTTTTACAGTGTCTGCATATTTCATTATTTAATAGAAATTGAGTATTCATATATCTATGTGTTTCTATCATATTTCTATGTTTCAATTCATTCCCTCATAAATCCAATTCATTGATATGGGTTAGCTAACACCATTCTCAAAATGATGACAAGTGCTTGGTGAATTCTTTGGATTATATATTTCATGAAAAGAAATGATAACTTTGAATAGTTATCTTTATTATTAGTGGAAACACAAAGTTTTCATTTGAAGTGATTTGGCATAATAAAATTCTTGAATTAAGAAAATCAATGAGGTGAAAATCGTTCACGGTGGATTGAAAATAAAATTTAGAAAAAGTTTCACAGAGAAGTTTATATAAATTTATTGAGTTGTAGAGAAGAGAAACCTCTACATTAAATTCAGATTTGAAATTGTGGAAAACCCTTGAGCAAAGCTTCACCACAAAAGAAATCATTCTAAAACTATTTGGGAGTGGTGTGGGGGTGGAGAGAGATATTACAAAAGATGTGAAAACTTAATTCATTCAAAAACTATTTAGGAGGGGATCTATTTCACGAATTCTGAACACCATTTTTCTTGAAAATAGTGTTTTTTCGGTGTCAGATATCTAAGAATAAGGGTTGATTGAAGAATTAAAACTAGGTATCTTACAACAAGGGTTGAATAAAGAATATAAAGCAATAACACATAAGATCATTGCCAATTGCTGGAGTAGCTCAGTTGGTTAGAGCGTGTGGCTGTTAACCACAAGGTCGGAGGTTCGACCCCTCCCTCTAGCGCAAGTAAAATTTTTTGTTTTGTAAATCTGGAGGAACCAATTTGACTCAGCACTTCAAAACCAATTTTTTCGCAGACATAATTGTTCTCCGTCTAAGGAAACTTTGTATTAGGACGTTTAAAACCAATTTTTTCGCACAGAGAATTGTTCTGTTTCTAAGGAAACTTTGTATTAGGGCGTTTGCAAAACACTAGTACTAAGCTTTTCGTGAGGCTGTAAAGTCTTTTAAAACAAGCAAGCTTCAAATACCCATAAACATGAGATGTTAACCGTGCATCAAATTTGCAATAAACAATCAAATACCCATAAACATCAGATGTTAGCTGTGCATCAAATTTGCAATAAACAAATAGTATTTTGCATTAACAAATATTGCAATAGTATGCTATAAATACCAGTAGGGTTTGGATGGTTGGTCCTGAAAGAGTGGTAATATTTCTTAACAGGGTTCACTACCCCCAAAAAAGTGTGGTATGTTTAGACCTTTGAAGGGGCCGGGTAGCATGAAGGCCACGTAAACTTCTGCCTTGGTGTTGATTATTTATTGGGATTGTTGGGCTGATCGAGGCTGGAGTTAACAGAACTATCATTCTTGGGGCATGTCATTTCAGGGATTTTTAGGTGGAGCCCAGACAATGTTGCACTGAGAATCGAACCTGGGCTAGTTGACATAAAGTCCCACCAGCATATTGCTAAACCTCAATGCAACAAACAAAATATTACTATAATGATTATTGTTTTGTTTAAAAGATAACAAGAAGGTGGGCTTCGATCGCTAATATTACAGTGATGATTATTGCCTGGTCTAAACCCTCACAAGAGAGTGAGCTTTGCTCCGATTATGTGTACACAGGGAATGTAATGCAAACCTTGAACATTTTATGTTTAATATAGTAATCACTACACTAATTCGTTGGGGTTATGATGCATATTGCAAACCTTGAACATTTTATGTTTAATATAGTAATCACTACACTAATTCTTTGGGGTTATGATGCATATTGTGCTAAGTGGAATACCAAAAAAACAATAAAATAAAATATTATCATAGATATTCAAGAACTCAAAGTTTTTTGGGTTCTGTAAACACCCTACCTCTGGTCAATTCTTGGTGCTATGAACATCACAACTTCGTATTGACTCTTTTAACTGTCAAACTGTTTCAAGCCCTTCCTATTAGATTCTCACTCCCATTGTTAAATGAGAGATGGGGTCAGATGCACTGAAAATAGTTAGATTTACAGGTTGAAAAAGGTTTGTTCGGTCGGATCTCCCTATAAAATTGATGACTCTTGGATGGTAATTCACCAAAGTATTCAAGTGAAAGAAAGGCTTGCAAAGTCTATTTTCATGAATTCCCGCTAAACAATCAGTCAAGCACCTGCTTGGTATTGCAGGATGGCCAAGAGTGTTTGGAATTGGTTAGTTTTCTAGATTTTAGATTATATTTCTCGGTCTGATTCAGTAGAAAAGTGCCTTGTGGGATGGCCACATCTTTGTAATCAAAAGTCATCCAGTCGGAATTTGGCAGTGCATCATGTTGGCGACTTTATTTGCCTCTTGGAAAACCAGATGTATTGGTCCCTTTTAAGTTTCATGCCTTATAAAAAATTGGACTTTTCAGATTTATTGATCATAAAGGCTTATTTATTACGAAGAATGCAAGAGGTCTAAATATTGCTTTGTAATGTTGACATTATCATTTTATTGTTTTGCCCCAAGTAATGGGTTGGAAAAACTCTGATGCAACATGTACTTCCATGTGTAATAAAATAAAATTAAAATATGAACATTCCGCTGAGCTTGTTGGTGTTGATTTCTAGTTGATGAAAAAATTGAAAATCAATATTTGAGAGATTCTATTACAAAATCCTTTGAATTTTCAGTGATAGATGGATACTTGATTGTTACAAAAGGCGAATTGAATCCGTTGTAATAGAATAAAATGAGGCTGAAAACCCTTGTCGGAGTTTACAGCCTGACTTCATCCTATGTATTCACTATTGAACTCATGCTTTTCATGAGATCTTACTATGTTTTGCTGGCTTCTGCGGCAAGGAACCTGACCTTGCCCTTTCTTTTCGCTTCCCTTCATTTTCTGTGGCAGTCTTCATTTGCTTAATGGAACTCAGTAACGATGCATTGCGCTGTACAGCTTGGTTTGCAGAAGTATTGGATGCCTTAGCAAAGGGGTTACTTGGTTTCTGAATAGAGTCGTTGTGAATTGTAGGCTGGACCTCTGCATCAACACTATTTAGATTTCCATTTTGTACTTTAGTATCATAGCCCTTTGTTATAGCTTCTGAGTTATCTTCTTCAATTCTTGTATCAGGCTTTGAAAACACTGGAGAGGAATGCTTTGGCTCAACTTGACGGTTTGGAGGAGCAGGGTTATCCCCAAGGTTTGCCTTGTATGAGACTTGTTTGGCATCTATGGAAATTGGAGTGTCGATGTATCGTGCCTCCGAGGTTACTCTCCTACAAGAGATTGTCTCCATATTTTCTTGAAGTATCTTCTCCTGCAAAAATCAAGTAAGCATTAACATAATGAAAACAGCGAGACAGAACACCTAACTGTAACTGGATCACCATTCAAAGGTGTTAAAAAGATTATACAATTTTTATTCTTTTTGAGCTGGGGAAGCTCAGTGCTCAAACATAACTCAATGCTTGTTAGGCTTCCATATTCTCACTGTGGCTTGGAAATCAATTCCAACTCACCTCCAGTATATTATTAAACCGTTCTGCCAGCATTGGGAGCTTCATAGCACTGACAAGTTTTATGGCACCCTGTAAAGACTTTTCCAATGATAATAGCCTTGCGAGCTCTGTTGCTCTAACCAATTTGTCTCCTGAGCAACAGAAGTTACATTTTTCTAGTTAGGCCAAAACATGCACCAAAAGTCTACTAAAACCACCTTGAAATACTATATGGTATCAAACGGTAACTCACCCTTGCAACAATTTGCTATAAGACGTAAAAGGCATCGATCAAGTGCAGCTTCCATCTTAAAAATGCTGTCCTCTTCCATATTACTTTCACGACCACATGCTGCAGCATCTTCAGCTTTCTTTTGCATCTGCAGAGTTCATTTATATTGTGTATAATAAACCAGGTCATTATTTTCAATCAAAATTTGTCATTTTTTTAACTCTAAACATTATGTAAATAGCATGTCAGATATGCAACTTACTTGTGAAAGAACTAAGCTGCCTCTAAGGTATTCATTTTCTAGGTCATCTGCTCCAAGATCCGAACATGCTAGAGGTAAGGACAAGTTCAGGACACTCAAGACTGGCTTTGGGGCTACCTGAGATACAACCACATAATATCAATAGAGAAATTAACAGTGTAAACCTTTACACATATTCTCTAAGCAGCTCAAAGCTCTGAAAAAATGGTTTGCTTTCATACCTGTGGATAGGTATCAGGCAATTTGCAGACAACACAAAAAACCTGTGTGCTGTTTAGCCCCACCATCCAGATGCTTTCAGTTTCTGACTTCCTCTCTCTCGCAGCACTGTGTACAACATAAGAATTTTCAAAAGCATTGCTATGAGTGTCAATTATATTCTGGAAACAAAAAGAATGTCTAACAGACCAAGCTTTCTCTCAATCTCCCATATTACACCAAGCATAAATTTTGTACCTAAAAATTGGCACCCAGCAGCCATTGTATTCATTGGTGAACACCCTTAAACTCCCCTGCATGCCTAACCCAGTTAGGCTCCAAAAGTGGAACTTAAGAAATTTGACTTGTAGAACAAGATGTCCCTAAAATCAGAATATTTAGGAGCTCAATACCTCAGAATCATACGAACTTAATGAGCCTTCTTCACTGAATCCAAGCCACGTGAGATGAGAACCAGGGCTTAAAGGAAGCCGACCAGAGAGAGGGCAAGTTTTTTCAGAAATGTTATACACAGTAAAGCTCAGAACCTGGATCCAGAGCCAGAGTGCTAACAAATTTAAGATGCAAATCGATGTAGACCATGAATTTATAAATGGATACATTTAAGTAAATACAGACACACCAAACAAATTAATTTTACAATTTCTAGATAATAATGCTGCTACCTGATCTCCAGATAAAAGAGGATTTGAAGCATGTGATACAATAAGAAGGAGGTCCTCATGCCCTGCTGCAGTGACCACTGGCCCGTCCAAACAAAGAACAAATTTCTGTGACAGAATACAATATATAAATTATATAAACAATAATCTACCAAGTATCAAAGTAATAAGGACCTCAGTTGCAAGAAATAAAAAGGGAAACAAAATCTAGGTCAAGCTGAATTGTAGTGTGATCCTGCATGAGGAATGGGAATAAAATCTGTCATTTCGAAGTTCGAACATAGTTTGTAATCAACCAAAGGTGTGAATTTGGTTTGACCGATGTCTTATCTCAATTCAAATTCAATGGAAGAATTTGTCTTGTATAGGCAACACCCTAATTAGAAAATTTGGATGTGATCCAGATTCCAGCCACAGGAAACCTAGGATTCAAGCACCTTGAGGAGTTTGAGCATACCCTCCCTTGACCATCAACCATGCCCTGTCACTCTACTGTACATGATTTGATCATCAACCTACATCTCTTAGTCTAAGCCATGCTCCTGGAGCACTTGAACCAGGGCATGTTGTGCTTGTGATCATCATTTAGATAAAAATAATGATTAGCAGATGACCAGAGAGATGACATCAGTTCAATGGAGCAGTGGCCTCGAGGAGGATAAGATTAACCTCTGGCACTTAACATCCTATTGTTGCAATTCAAGCCGACTAGGGAAAGAAGAAAGAAATAATCACAGGATGATAAATCCTTCTGCTGTTTAACAGACTTGTAAAGCAAGAATGAAAAGAAAATACGCATTCACATCAATGATTAAATGGGATCATCTGGACAGGACAGTGGGTGCTAGGATTATCTGTTCGGTGGAGATCTAAGGCAGGTAACAGATTTGTGAATGTCTTTTCTCAATACTATAAACCGTATCTCAAATAACAAAATAGAAGTGAATCTCTGCAATATATCACTGGATAACATAACAATGTGATCAAAATCTGCCCAAACCTGCAAGCCACCCTCTGAAAAAACCCGAAGGAAATTGAGACTTGTCACTGCTGCAACCCACCCCGAACCAAGAGCAACAGCCTTCACCTCCTCTCCCATTGGGAATCGCATGGACCACTGGATCAACAGAGAAAATATATTAAGTGACTTAACTGGTGACAAGCTACCTAGCCACTTCCATGACTATAGTAAAA
>SNQJ01S0041891.1:19689-31402 GCA_010110895.2 Picea sitchensis
TTTTCAATTTATTTATGAATAATTTTTTAAATCTTTTATTTTATTTTATGTTTTTTCTGTGTTGCAGAGAAACGTGGGAATGTTGGGAACATGGATACTAGTGTCCCAATGAGTAGAAGTTGGGAACGTGGATACTAGTGTCTGAATGAGTAGAAGTTTCCCCCTAATTTACAGGAAAAGTGAAGTTGGAAAAAGAAATAATATATATTAAAAAAATACAAAAAATATTTTAAATTACAATGATACTTTAGATTGCAATGTATAGAGATATTGATACATTTAAAATCTTATTTCAATAAAATTGAAGGTCAATTGAGGACAATGTTTTTCCTATTGCAACAACTACAATATTGAAATCACTAATTTAATTTGTGTTAATAATTATATGAATATATTTAACACAATATTGAAACTTTAGTATCCATAAATATTCCATTAGAAAATGTGAAACAAAATTGAAAATACATATATACAATTTTAACATCTTTTTAAAATTAAACTTTACATATATAAACTTCAAACATCTTTGTAAATCTTGAAGCATTATTCTTTTTTTATTGGAAAAAAATAATAGTACTACTCTTATAATATGAAAATACAATAAAAGTCAATGATATGTTTGGTTGATATCAACTACAAAGTGGAGAAATTTTTTTCTATGGATAAGGTATTGATTTATTTGACTTTCATATTTAGTTTGGGTTTGAAGGAAAACATACATGTATTAAAAAAAATTCATATCCACAACTATAAAGTCATTATTATTAAGTTTTTTACTTAATTAACTTTTGAAATAATATTTATTATAATTTAGTCTTAGTTTTATCATGATATTTTGAATAAATATAATGAAAATATTTGTAATAAATTATGTATTTGTAATAATGGTATAAAAATATTTATTCTAATTTAAAGTTCTAAGTTTAAGAAATTGGTTCCCAAGCTCCCATTTCCTTGATGTTGAAGCCCCTAAAAAGCTTCCAAGTTCCAAAAAGAGTTCCCAATCAGCTGGGAACGTTCCCTACCAGTGCTAAAAAATTTCAGGGTATTGAAAATAATTTGGTCATAATTCCAAGCTTGAATTACATTGAACAAACTAGATTTCAATTCCTTTTATCATCTTTTTCCTTTTCCTTTTGTGGATTTAATCTAATCTACTTTATAGGAGAAAAAATAATACTTAGACTTTCGTGATGAATCTTCATTTTCAGCTATGTAGTTTGTGCTTGCATTCTTTGCTTTTACTACTGAAAAAGTTTTCATTAACCATGAATTTTTTATGCCCTTATTTACTTGCCTAAACTCATGGTTTAATTTATTTATTCTATATTTGTTAATGCCACAATTAAGGAATGAAGTTGAAATTATATTTGTTATGTGAATATTGAGAATCTAAAGTAAACAATCCGATGAAAAATCCAATGCTTTGAGAGCACCATTTCCTATGAATGTTTTAAAATTTTGGAGTGGAAAGACAAAGAATAGGGAATTAAACTTCCAAATAAACCTTGTTCATGTTTAATACTGACATTTGGTTAAAATCAACATCAAAGCTGGCAAAAAAGAAGAAGACAACCATGCTTTGTAATGAATTTGTATGGAAAGAATTAATGACATGCTTGAATTGTATTCATGTTTCATATGCCAAGTTCATTACAATAAGATAACGCCAAAATTTATCTTATGGATTGTTTTCTTTACATTGGCTTTAATGAGTGGTATGATAAAAGATCCATTGCTAGTTCAAAGATTACACATTCCACATGCTTTTGCATTATTCAACGCTCATACCAATTTTATTAGTCCATGCCTCGTCACGGACTATAGAAATTGGTTAGAAATTGTGATGGGACTTAATAGGCCCTGGTATGTTTGATTTATTATCTTTATTTGTCAGAAAAAAAAAAATGGTTTAAATAATACATAATTAAACAAATTTGTGACTATACATGTATAGTTTGTGCAGTTATCACTAACATCTTTCCTGCACAATTTTCCCTATCAGTGCCACAACTTCTGCAATTGTGGCATCGATTTTTTGTAGTGGTAGTAATGGTTCATCATTCTCGATACCACATTAAATTGAGTATCATGATCTATTTGAAACTAATTTATGCCTTTAATTTTATCCTTCAGGACGTTGATTCAGTTTTTTAGCCTTTAGACTTAGCCAAGATCAGCGTCCACACTTATAGTGATATGGATGATATGGCTTCTTTCTCTTCTTATTTGATCACAATCTTGAGTTCAGAGTGGAAGATAATTTCCTTGAAGATATAGAATCTAATTTTATAGTGAGGTAACGGAAAAGTAAATTTTGTAAAAACTCATATTTTAGTTTTGAATATCTTTATAAAGCAATGCTTCCTCCTATTGAATGTGTTTGCAGGTAGAGGAAAACATACATGTAAGATATACACGTCCAACTATTTCTCTCCAGTGACACTCATCGATTCCTTACGTAATTTTTTCATATACCTAGAGCTATGGACATGGGTTGCATATGAGAAGTGTTATCCCCTACCTAGGCTATCTACTGTCATCCCCTTCCTAAAACCTCCAAGCTACATTAAATACAATTCATACTATATACTCATTTGTTGTATATTTAGTAATGATTAGAATTCTCATTTAGAACAGATAATTGTCGTTGTGTCCTAGGAACATGATCGGTTATGCAACGTTTTTTGATCGAAGGGCACAATATTTCTCATCGAATACATTGAAATTAATAGCTAATAATGTTGTATACAAAAAAAGAAAAGAAACTTGGCCTTGTCATGGTGGGTAAAGTTATTATTCAAAATGAGAATTGGAGTGGAAGTCGTGATTGCATCGATGAGCCCATCTACACAATTAGAGAGAGAGAAATGATTGACCGAGATGTGGCTTCATTTGAAAATTGAAATGCCATTTCCATCACAAATTGTCCTCCACCCATAATGGAATCGGGAGCTCCCAACCATGGTGTTGGCCCTTGACCAAGTTTTGGATATCCTTGGTCAGGTTTGACCTATTTTGGGACTTCGACAGGCTATCGAAGATGGAACGCAAGTCAAAGCAGAGATAGCATAATCTAGGACCATTTTTAGGGATTTTAGGGTTTTTGGCTTATGTAACGGGTATGGGGATGTCAGCCCATTGGTTTACCCATGTTTAGGCTCATTTTGTAATGTATAAATAGATGTCTAGGTGATGTAAGAGTAGGATGATATAGGCATCTGTGTGATGATGTGCTAAGTGCAAGTGATAGTTGTACATGCTTTGTGCATACTGTGTGAAGCTTGCAAGGCTAAGTGCAAGTGATTGTAAGAGATTGTGTAAAGGCTTTGTGTTGTAACCTAGCTCGGGGAAGGAGGATCTGGCGAGGTGCATGCAAATATCCTGTCCTATGTGGAGTAGGACCTTATGGTTCTGTGCATGTAGATGATTGACAAAAGATAATAAAGAAGACGAAGAGTTGGTGGACGTAGCCCCAGGCTGGGGGTGAACCACGTATATCCTGTGTTATGGTTGCTTTGTGCATCTTGATTATTGCTTTGTGCCTTTGATGTGATTTATGCTTACTGTTGTTATCTTTATGAATGTTAGAAGCATTTGATATAATATCTTAGTGCTCGGTAATGCAAATAAATTCCAAATCTGATCTGTTTATTTAGGCTAAGTGCTTACATGTGTTGAATCTTGTTGAATACTACGCTACACTGTAATTATGGTTTATCTACATTGTAGACAAAGGTTAAGTACTACTGAATGACATCTACTAAGTGCTTTGTTAGAGTATTGTAATCACATATATGTGTCCCAACTAAGGTTGCAAATAGTGGAGTCCTGCAACCACCCCTGCCTCTACCTCGGGTAAGACTTCATTTGCTTCACAGGTGTTACCGAAAGGGCCGATAGTTAGGGTTTTGTTGGTGCATTGTTGAAACGTTGAACCCTAGGTCTTCCCCTGTGCCAACAAATGGTTCTATTGCCGGGACATGAAACTTTGATTGCTGGGAACTGAGGAAAAGAAAGAAATCTCTGTGCGTAGATCTGATTGCTTTAGTGCACAGTGTTCTACTTGATTTATGAAGTTATGTGCTAAGAAAGGAGGTAGATCTGAAGAAAAGAGGTAAGATATGAAAGCTTTGTGCTCTGATAGAGGTAAGATCAGTGAAAATTTGTATTTAAAGAGGTAAGATCTGAAAGATTTGTGCTTTGACAAAGGTAAGATAAGTGGAAATTTTTGTTTTGAAAGTGTGGATCTAGGTATATTTGATAAATTTTGTCCTAGTCTGAAAACTAGGGAACAGTTAGAAGAAAGAAGATTTGATATGATTAGATTTGATAGAAATAATGAAAGATATGTTATTCCTATGCATAGAAAGAGTGTTTGGACTAACAAGTGGATGCAGGATCATAGGAAGAATTTTCTACAGGTTAGTTACTCTGATCCTAGTGCGCAGTACAAGAAAGGTTGGGGATCATTTAAGAGAAAGAGAGGATTAACCCTTTGTTATAGTTTTAGAAGACCAGACCATCTTGCTAAGGATTTCCATGATAGACGACCTAGTTGTCTTTGTTGTAAAACTATGGACCATGAAGCTCTGGATTTCCCTAGAATGATTGCTAAAATTGAAAGAATGAATATGGAACAAGATAAACATGAGAAAGACTCATAAATTAAGACCATGGCAGAACCCCAGAAAGAATCAGAGATTGTATTACTACAAATGAAAGAAATCCTGAATGACCACATAGATATCAACTTATCAGAGATCTTAAAAGACAAAGAATGCATAGAATCAAGAATAGGAGACTTCGACATAGACTGTGTTATGGACGAGGAAACACAGGTGAATGTCATGACATAAAGAACTTGAGAAATTTTAGGAAAGCCTGACATGATTCCCTCATTGGGAGGAATATGATTATTTAGAGGAAAGTAAATAACCCTATGTGGAAGACTTACCCAGACATCTATGAGTGCTCATGGCACTTTGGTAGAAGAAGAATTTGAGGTTGTTAAATTTATTGAGAAGAACGCCCCATTTTCTATGTTACTAGGAAAAACCTACATTGAGAAAGATCAAATCCGAAGAAAACAAGAAGAGGAAGCTCTAGAACAGAAAAATCAAGAACTAAGAGACTTCATGGCTAAGAGACTAACACACTTACTGGAAGAACAAGAAAACCAATTGAAGCTATTGAGGACCAGAAATCTGCCTATCGAAGTTGAAAGAACACAAGCAGACCTGAAACATCTGCTTGTACAAGAGAATAGAGCGCCTGCCCCAAACAGAGAAGAAGTATTTGATTTGGACCTTACAAAATACCATCAACAATGTGAAGTTACTATGCCAATAGGAGATAAGAATCAGAATGGGAAGAGGAAACCAGTAACACAGATCACAGGGAAGAAGGCTAGAAAGCTCAGCAAGAAGAAGGAAAAGTTGAAGAAATTATAGGAAGTTCCAGAGAAGACTTTGCAGAAGGAAGGTATCCATAATTCGAACTTTGCCGGAATATCAGAGCAAATCAGATTGGCACTTCTCCATAGCAGAGAGATATGACCATTGGAGGCATTATAACCATTATATTGACGTTCCCAAACAGTTAGAACAACAGTTATGATCAGAAACCTCTCCATCAGACCATTGGGATTGTGCCGTAACGAACAAAACTGCATTGATGAAGGCTTCTTGTCCGTTGGAAGGATCTGTTACATCACTATCTACTTATCTCGTCGACTGTTGCGCCCAACACACTTTCGTGAATTTCATCTGAGCCAACAAGAGAACTCATTGTTATTCTGTTGTGCTTATTAAGACCTTGCCATCCATTCTATTGCATTGAGAAATTGTTCATCAGCCTGAGATATCTGATCTCGAGCGTGCATGTCGGACGAGCTCAACACTGTGGAAAACTCAGTAGAGGAAATTTTAATCGACCTAATGGCAGAGAGAGTGATGTCCACAAGAGTTCAAGCCTCATTGACGCGAGGAGTGCAAGCCTCCCCGTCGACTTCTCGCGGATCTAGACCATCCCGAGTTGCATATGAGAAAAGAACCAAACATCAAGATGATTTGGAAAATGTGAAGTTAATCCCTTCCATCCTTCCCGAATACATCTCACCTCTGGTCGGCGCGATGAACCATGACAGTGACCCCAGGGACTTCGACTACACCTTGGTTATTGCATACCTCCTGAAGGGGATACGCACAGGCAAGCCTCAGCCAGATAAGATCATGGCACTAAAGATCAACGAATTTAACTTAGGGGATCGCAAGAACTTCAGCATGCTTTCTCCTCACAGGTATTTGACTAGGACGAAGGGGAAGAAGTTGAGGATAATCCCCCAACCATGGACTATGGACCTCGCGCATTCCACCATCCTGAAAGTAATGAAAATACCCCATTTTGGAAGGCACCAGGAGGTTAACACGTGCATTAAGCTCCTGCTATCGAGCTTCCATGGAGGTTATTTATGGCTAGACAGACACATCACCATCGATCCAGCACTGATCCATCGGATCACCGGATTGAGCATGCAGGGACCAGGCTCGCAAGACTTCTACCCAGGGAAGGCTATAGACCACACCCTAGCATAGAATATTAAAGATACATATGACGATATGGAGAAGGGGAAGAAAAGCTACAAGGTAGCCTCCATCCAGAATGGTGCAGTGTGCCTTTCTTGCCAGTTGATTGCTGGTAAGCTAGTCCGGAAGAACAGACCCATGCAAGTCACAGGGTTTGTTGTTGACCTCGCAGGGAAATGCGTGGAGGGGCTACAGATGAATTGGGAAAAGTACTTAGTGAACCAGTTATACCAAGACTCCGTGAAGCTCAGGATCAGGGCTATGAGTTCCATTTTAGTTGGTTGATGATCCTCATCACGTTCATATCTTGGGAGATGCCGGAAGGTGAAACCTTCCCTGAACTAGAGACATCTGAACCCTTAACCATGAAGTTCACTTCGCTATGGTATTCAAGCGATATGGGAAAACAATGGCAATCAAATGCGGTGTTCCACACCTACTACTTGCAGTTAAAGAGGGCTATTGAGGTTGTCCCTCGTACAACGCCGAACACCCTGCACAAGTTCAGTCCATTTGTGAAGTTTCACGCAAACAGACATTTTATCTACATCATTGTGCATGGAGACGAACACAAAGAAGTACTATAAAGTTATTACAAACTCACAGAAGAGGATTTAGAAGAAATAACTAAGGAGTGGTCTGCAAAGCTCCTTGTCCTTGTTGACCTTGCAGAATTATTCGACCCTAAACTAATCGAAGCCAAGTAATCACTCGTGAAGGGAATGATACACCCAAAACTAGTAGAAGGAAAAATACAGAAGAATTCTAGCAGCTGAGTAGTGCATCAGAAGAAACTGCTTCATACTCACCTAGAGGAGGAGGTGATGACGAAGTAGATAAAGAAGAGAACAGTGGAACAAAACATCAACAGAAGAAAGGTGAAGTAACACCGCCAAAAAATCCCCCTAAAGACGAAGAGCCATCTCACAAAAGAAAGGTTTCTCCCATGAAACCCACATCGCAGAAGAAGTCAAAAGCTAGTAAGACCAAGCTGCAGACTGTGCTCACGCTCGATGACTTCGACTTCATCATCATAGCTATATCAGACGCCTCAGAAGATCTTCTGCAAATAAATGAAGCTAAGAAAGAGACCATGTATGAGAAAATTAAAGCATAACTACGAGGGGTACAATAAGCCCTTCACGCCAGCCGCGCAGTGTCCACTGCGCCCCCTCCATAAGAAGAAATAGAGTTGGGAGATGAGCCTACCCAAATCTACAGACTAGCTGATGCGACTGAAGCCCACCTTTTTCATGCACAGGAAGAAATAGAATAGGCCACAGTGGCCCTAAAGCAACCATAAGAGGAACTAATAGAGCAATGCAGGGTTGCGTAGCAGGAGAAGGTTTCCCTCCAAGCAAAGTTTGAAGAGGAAAAGGTGCAGATCCAACAAGAGAAAGAACAGTTTCTTGTGGAGCAGGTTGGAGTAAAATAATCCATCAGCAGAGAACTTCGCTCTGTGACAGGCTTAGAGAAAAAGGAGGAAGACCCAGTGGAGAATCAAGTAGCACAGCTTGCTGAAGCCATCTAGCAGCTTTAACAAAGAATAACAGATCTAGAGCTACGAATAGTACCAAGTACTCTGCAGAATGTGTGAGACCAAAGAGAAGCCAATGCTTGGAGCACAATTGACCGGATTAGAGAATTATATTTGGAATGTCAACAACTTAGTAGTAGAAGTGCGCAGACTTATGAGTGACTTACTGAAGACCCTGAATTCAAGACACTGGATTCACATCTCTAGGAGGAAAAGAAGCAAGCAACGACAGTATAGGCACAACTGAAGCTCCTATCAACAATTGAAAGAATGAAAAGATCTCAGGAACAACGCACTGCTCAACAACAGGTCCATACCATACAGAGAAAAGTCATGGAAGTGACTCAGAGGCTCCAGCTAGTCCAGGATGTAGCTTGCCAATTGTTTGAGGAGATTGAAGGACAAGGATCAGAGCTAGAATAAGTAGTCACTTCAGTCGAACAATTCTTAGAGGGACCTGTGAACGAGGCATTTCTTCAGGAGTTCATCGAGCAGGAGGCCTTGGAGAAACAACAGGTCGAAGCAGCTCGAGTCAGGATCGAGGATTTTGAGGCAGAGATACCCAGATCAAAGTGACTTAGGACGAGTCACAGGTGAGTGTTGGGGGCCTGTTGGGCCTTGACCAAGTTTTGGAGATCCTTGGTCAGGTTTGACCTATTTTGGGACGTTGACAGGCTGTAACGGGTAACGAGTATAGGGATGTCGTCCCATGGGTTTACCCATGTTTAGGCCCATTTTGTAATGTATAAATAGATGATTAGACAAAGTAAGAGTAGGACGATATAGGTATCTATGTGATGATGTGCTAAGTGTAAGTGATAGTTGTCCATGATTTGTGCATACTGTGTGAAGCTTGCAAGGTTGAGTGCAAGTGACTGTAAGATATTGTGTAAAGGCTTTGTGCTATAACATACCTCAAAGAAGGAGGATCTGGGGAGGTGCGTGCAGATCTCCTATCCTATGTGGAGTAGGACCTTGTGGCTCTATGCATGAAGATGATTGACAGAAGAGAAAAAATAAGATGAAGAGTTGGTGGACGTAGCCCCAGGCTGGGGGTGAACCATGTATATCCTGTGTTATGGTTGCTTTGTGCATCTTGATTATTTCTTTTTTCCTCTGATGTGATTTATGCTTAGTGTTGTTACCTTTATGAATGTTAGAAGCATCTGATATAATATCTTGGTGCTTGGTAATGCGAATAAATGCCAGATCTTATCTATTTATTTAGGCTAAGTGCTTACATGTGTTGAATCTTGTTGAATACTGCGTTGTGCTGTAATTAGGGTTTATCTGCGTTCTAGACAAAGGTTAAGTACTAATGAATGACATCTAATAAGTGCTTTGTTAGAGTATTGTAATCACATATCTGTGTCCCAGCTAAGGTTGCAGACACTAGAGTCCTACAACCACCCCTGCCTCTACCTTGGGTGAGACTTCATTTACTTCACAGGTGTTTCCAAAAGGGCTGGTATTTAGGGTTTTGTTGGTGCGTTGTTGAAGCATTGAACCCTGGGTCTACCCCTGTGCCAACACATGGCATTTCCCAAAATCCTATGGTCGTGGATTTTCTATGTCAATGTATATTGTACCCTTATTCAAGGCTCGTTTACTATGTGAACATTTATTCCTTGTGCGTCTATGGTCTTGTACCTGAGCATGATGAGTTATTTGAGCATGTTGACTATGTCCCTCCAGAATATAATCTGCAAAGGCTCACTATGGATGACAACGTGATGGAGAGTGTCAGACCTGGGATTTACAATTTCATCCTTCCTGGGATTAGTTACAACATGGAATCTTCCTAGATAGTTGTAGCTGCGGTATGGATAGCAAATAAAAAGGACCCTTCTCTGGATATCAACAGTAGTGTACTCTCTATGGTAGTGTAATCCTTATCATTTTCTCTGACAGCCTATTGGAATCCAATCAACCCTCCTCTATCCTCTATTTATTATTCTCAATATTCATTGAAGGAAGGGATACGATCATCCTTCTCTTCCCCCTATGGAAATAAAGATAGACCAATCCAATAAGTTATTTCCTAGCTATTGCAACTAAATCTGGAACTTTTGCTCATTGGTTTGTTTCCTCATCCGTTGATAGAGGAAATAGAGAAATATTCTTAACCTCTAACTTCATCTCCATATCCAGTGGATGTTAAATCTATTTACCCAAATCCATAGCGACCAACATTTATTGTTGAGGACAATGCCAAAATCTATGAGCCTCTTTCTATTTTATTTCCACTCTGGATCACAATTCCAACAATCATCAATGGGGTTACCAGTTCCACAAGAAAAAAAACACAGCTACCTTCTTGAGCTATTAATACTCCTGAAACAATAAACCAAATCCAACATTATACATCATTAAATTAAATAATATCTTAGAAGTTTAACTCAAGTCATCAGGAATATAAACTCTTTCCACTGGTTCTACTCTCTTAATCCATGGTCAAAGCTATATCATGAATTTATACACAAACAATTAATCATATATCTCCATTCATATATATATGTGTGTGTGTTAGAATATAGAAGATGGTGTGCTCGTTTTACCATTGATGATACCCTCGTCACCCAACCATAGGCCGAAGACACCCTCCGAGCACCTTAACCTTGACTGAGAATTCCTCCAGAAGCAAACCCTAGGCTAGATAGCCAAACAAAGGGTAGCGCACCTTTCCCCAAGGATAGCGCATCACAAAAAGCTGATCAGATAGTCGAAACCCTAGCCAAGAGATATTTAAGCCAATATGAAAACTTGTTGCTGCTGCAGCTGCACCTGCATCTCTCCTCCACATGTGCGTAGCAAACTAGGAACTGCAATTCTGAGATGTGTCAAATGAGAACTGGCGCCCTGTATTTATACTAGTTCTGCCAGATTTGTTGGGCCGACTTCTCCTTCTGGATATGTGTATGTTCAGTATATTATTATTATTTCTGGCTGACTTCTTCTCTTGGAGGATAATAACCTAATATAAATTATCTTCTTGAGCTGACAAGACTTCTAAGGTTATTAGCCAACTCCTTAGGGTTTTCTCTTGCTTTACGGAGTCTTCTATTCTCGTCAAGTTCACACATGGAGGTAAATACCTCCCGCAACTATCGTAATATTAATACTCCCTCCTAGCTAGGGTGGTATTACAGGTAATGGACTTGAGCACAAAAAACATACCATTTACCCGGTAGCATCAATATAGTCGTCTAGACTATTTCATGACTAGATCATGAGCATCATCATCACCATCAGCTGCATCATCTCTTGGAACCATACTTCATCTGAGTAATTAGACATGATGTTGGATAAGTCACTCACACCATAGAGTGATACAAGAGCCACTGTTATAATCTAGAGGAGTAAATGCTCTGAACCAATTTCCATCTGGAAAAATCTTTGTTCATCATTCGTCTGGATGGTGATTATTTTTCATTAAATTGTTGATAGTCTTCAAGGCAATTAGAATAGAAATAGAACACAACTTTGTCTATCCATAGTAGTACATAATTGCAATCCAATGGTTCACTACCACACCAAGTAACACACAAGTACTTGATCAACAACATATAGTCACAAATAGTGGAACATA
>SNQJ01S0041891.1:35836-46360 GCA_010110895.2 Picea sitchensis
AAACACATTTGAGTATAACCGAGCGCCAGCGAGTAATCACAAGGTTTTAAGTGAATGTCTTTTACAGTGGTCGACTGCCATTGATAGGTGGATAAAATTCTGTGAAGGACTGCATGACAGGAGGGAGGTCGCCCCTCGAAGAGTACCTGATTAGGCTCAATCCAGGTCTGCCAAACAACATGAGCGATCAATGAGTGAGGGGATGATCGATCCGATATCCAAGATACGAGACAATCGGAGAAGGTGACGCTGCTCCAGGTCAACTGAAATGAGAAATGTTGTGACAAAAAGTTCCATATCTTAAGAGTGAAAGCACAGTATATCATAAGATGATGAATGTCTTCAGAGGCATGATTGCATAGGGGGAAAATCCCGGGACCCTGCCAGTCGCGCCTACGGAGAGACTCCCAAGTGAGCGGCCTGTCTCTTGCGTAGAGCCAAATGAAAAGTTGAAGCTTGAGCGGTATAGCCCATTGCCAGATCCGATGAAGCCACGGTGTATCGGTAGCAGAGGCCAGTGGTTGGAGGAGGGCCTCATAGACGTTTTTGACTGTGAGAATGCCCGAGGCATCACCTCCGGCCCACAGGAGAGAGTCTTTTGAGTTGCTGAGAGAGATACCCGCCGACTTTAAAGCCAAAGTAAAAACGTCCCATTCCTTAGCCAGTGATCCCCTGAGCTGAAGAGTAGTGCTATGAAGCCAGGGATCGGGGAGGTGGAGGGCGCCAGCAGCTCCGCTCATTTGTGCCAGGACGCAGAAGTTTTGAGAAGTAAGTTGCTCTCTGAGTTGAGCCAATAGGATCGAGAGATTATCCAAGCCGAGAATTTTATCTCGCCCAAGAGCAATCTCGGTCCCCGATCCGGGGTTCCAGCAGAGCCAGTGTAGGATCACCGGCGAGGCAGATATCAGACCCTTCCAAAAAGGAGATGCTCTTCTCAGTTCAAGTGAAGGCTTTCGAAGCCAAAGGAGAAGAGGAAGGGAGCCAAGATATTTGTCCCGAATAACTCTGTGCCAAATGCTGTCATGAGTGACATCTCGCCAAAAAGAAACAGCCAGGAGCGCCGAGTTAAATAAAGAGAGATTTTTGAGCCCCCAACCCCCTGCCTTTCGGGGTCTAGCCAATGACTGCCAGTTGCACAGGTGGAAACGACGTTTTCCAGCGAGATTGTTCCACAGGAAATTGAAAGAGATTCTACGAAGCAAAATGATTATTTTGTTCGGGATCCACTCAAGTGTCATCCAAAATACAGCAAGGCCTTCAAGCACCGATTTGACAAGAATGAGCCTCCCACCCAGGGACATCCACTTATTACACCAGAATCCTATTTTCCTCTCGAATAAAGCCACTAACCAGCGCCAATCAGCAATGGAGGCCACTCCCGATTGCAACAGATAGCCCAGGTAGCTAAAACCATCCTTCAGATCAAAAAAGGAGAAGGGGATGGCGCTTTTGTAAAGCAAAAGCTCAGCCTCTGATAAACCCCAATAATGGATAGCAGTTTTTAAAGGGTTAATGGACAACCCTGAAACTGAGCTGAAAAGCTGAAGGACCTCCAATATCGCCCGCCACTCCGAAAGGTCAGCTTTTGACATTAGGAGAATGTCATCAACGGACATGAGGTGAAACATCATGATGAGTCTTGAAGCCTTTATACTCGATATTTGGTGTTCAGAGATGGGTTTGGCAAGTAAAAGACTAAGGCTATCCATGAGAAGAATGAAGAGGTATGGTGAGAGTGGACATCCTTGACGGAGTCCCCTTTTGTTGTTGAAAAATTTGATGCCTCCCCATTAATCAGCACCGCAAAGCTAGCACTAGTGACGCAGGACATAATCCAGTCCGTGAAATTGATGCCAAAGCCCACCGAGTGAAGGATTAGTCTCAGGTAAGCCCAATCAATGCAGTCGAATGCCTTTTTTAGGTCAATTTTCAAAATCAATGCCTTCAAATTTTTATGTTTTATTGAATGGATGCTCTCGTGGGCAGCACCAATGGCATCTTGTATTCTTCTACCCTTTAAAAAACCAAGTTGCTCAGCCGAGAGGCCCTTTTCCAGAAACGGCTTCATCCGGTTAGAGATGACTTTAGAAACTATCTTGTAAATAAGGTTGCATAAGGAGATTGGTCTGAAGTCATTGAAAGTGACAGAAAGGTTTTCCTTCGGGATCAATACCAGGAAGGTGGAATTGAGACATTTTTGTACCTTACCTTTGATGCGGGTGTCCTCCACCATCTGAAGTAGATCCAGCCCTACGAGATCGAAGAAAAAAGAGAAGAACTTTGTTGTCCAGCCGTCGGGCCTTGGACTTCTCTCTTTTTTGAAGTGAAACAAAATATCCCTGATTTTCGGCAAGGTGACTGGCTTATAGAGGTCGATCGCTTCCGTGGCCGTTACCAGTTTCAGAAAAAGACTAGCAGTGGTAACTTTCTCAAGAAAAAAATGACTATCGTTGGCTTTGAAGAGCTTAACAAAATAGGAGACAATTTCTGCTTTGATTGCATCTTATCCTCGAATCGTCTCATTGCTTAACTTATTAAGATGTGTATTCTCTTGGTTAAATAAAACTTCTTATGATCCTTTCTCGTCTTTATGATATTTGGATAATAGATAGTTTAATCATAAACATAATAATAATTGATAATTTAAAAGAATGTAATCAAATTTAAATATATAACTTATAACTTCTCCATCAACAACATATCTTAAACATAATAATTTAACAAATTAAATTAATTGTTAAAATTATTAAAAAAATTACATCACTAAAATAACTAAAAATAATTTAATTTTTTCCAAACCTAACAATCTTATATTCTTGATTAAGTTGATTAAGTAGTCAAAGTAAAATAATAACAAGAGGAAATACCTAATTTTGATTTCAACTAAAACATCCCTCCCACTCTTGATTGATAAAGGTGTTGGACGTGTAAAATGATGGACGTGCTCTTTGTTGTGTAACATTGAGCTAAACACCGTATTAGTTCTTATAATACTAGAGAAAACTAATCACGATCACTAATCAACCCAATAAAACATATAATTTTAAAAAGTTGAATAGTTTACGAACGCTTAAACGTACCACATAGGGATTTATATAGTTTCTAAATGGCTAATCAATAATTCGTGGAATCTTTTTTTAAAGGTGTAAGGGAGTTGTTGGGATCATGAACGTATTCTGTAAATAATTTATTGATCTTAGGCATAGTACATTCCTATCAAAGACCAAGTATGGAGGGTAACATTTCATAAAGCAAAAAAAACATATTCATAGAAACCAAAAAGATTGTTGGTATATAATTAAGTGAAATACATCCTATTTTATTTTCCTTGTTGATATTATCTTGTTTGAGAGCATAGTTATAATTAGGTATTTAATGTATAATTTATTAATGGTTGGCTTAAGTGAAGATGGCATAATGTTGTGGTTAAATTATTTGAGTAATAAAAGATGTTAGTGTGTACAATATGGTTGATATTAAAAATATTGTACTTGAACTAAATTTAAGAAGAGAATCAATATATAAGAACTAATTTTCATGAGCTACATAGTAAAATTGAGCTTTGGACAATCCCCAAAACATCATGGCAAGAAAGAATCTGTCACCTTTATGACACTAAGAGGGTTGAAGATCACTAAGAGGATTGAATATGAAAATAGCTTTCCCCTAGAATTCATATACCCAAATTAAATCTTAATTTCCAAATATCGACCTTCCTAACCTTCAAAGTTATCATAACTTTTATGATCTTAAAAAACTTTTGAAACATAAAAATATCTAATTCTTCTTCACCACCACCACCATCATTATTAATTATTAATTATTAATTACAAATATAAATTTACTCATACTTAAAATATTATTTATAAATTAAAAAAAAAATCTTAATTTATATATAAAAAAATATTTTTAGATAAAAATAACTTTAATTTCATTTTAACTTTAAATTAATTAGTATTTACATACATTATCTTTATCTATACCAAATCAACCCATTTATAGACCCTATAACTATAAATTTCCAACAAGGTATTTTGTTCCATGGTTGCAATATTTTGATACTTACCAATATTTTGTTCCATGAATTTCACCCTTTAAGATCTCCGATCCCCATTTCCAACCCACCACTCTCCAATTGTGCCCCTATACTAACATTATATGCTTTTAATTTTTAAGATAAACTCTGGCATAGATATGAGATAGATATGAGTGTGTACTAGGAAAAATAATAACAATTAAAATAACAAAAATAAATAAAGATTAAAAACTTAAAAGTATTAAGTAAAAATAAATTTTTATTTGAAAACATATTAAAAAATATAAACAAATATTTTCGATTACTATGAAGATAATGATATATTTTAAATCTTATTTGAATAAAATTGAAGGTCAATCCAGGTTGTTCCTATTGCAACAACTACAATTTAATTATAAAATGAGGAACAAAATTGAAAATACATATATACAATTTTAATATCTTTTTAAAATTAAACTTTACATATATAAATTTTAAACATCTTTGTAAATTTGAAGCATTATTCTTGTTTAGTTTAGGCTTAAAGGAAAACACACATGGGTTAAAAGTTCTTCATATCCACAACTATAAAGTGAGTATTTAGTGTAGTTTAGTATTTGTTTTATATTGGTATTTTAAATAACTATAATGAAAATATTTGTAACAATGAAATACAAATATTAAACTCTCTATTTTAGAAATTCTTTCCCAAGCTTCCATTTTCTTGATGTTGAAGTTTCCAAAAACCTCCCAAGTTCTCAAAACAGTTATCAGACAATTAGGGACTTTTCCTATCAATTCTTAAGTTCTCGAAACATAAAAAACAAAACTCTTATTTTCTTGATGTGAAAACTCCCAAATTCCCAAAACAGTTCTCAATCAATTAGAAAAGTTCCTACAAATTCTCAAACTCTAGAAACTTCAAAAAAACGAATTTTAGAGATACTAAAATGGTACCAAAAGATCTCTTTAAAAACTCAAATACATACGATTATCAAAACAGCTTTATCTAAATTCTTCCTCAACAATCGGTTGCCATGGAAACCCTGCTCAGCCTGCTCGGCTTTCTCTGGAAATTCCTTCTGCGGATGCTCTGAGACCCCGACTGACGGCTCGATAACAGAAGAGCCCGCCGTGCAACCTCTCTTTGGACGGAAAATACTCCCCATCTCCGTGCAGGCGACTGATCCGATTCCAGCTGCAGCCGTTTCAGCCCCTGCTTGCACGCCTTCTCCGGCCTGGGAATTCTGGGCCTGTGGAGGCCACATCTCGCAGGAGGAGAAGGAGAGCACATGCATRTTGTTTTTGCCATGGATTTTCTTTCCCTGGAGCTTCGTCCAAACACGATAATCTATTCTGATAACTACACCTATTCGAAGGGGTTCGATCTCTGGACCTTCTTCAGCTCTGGAMTAAAAGGAGAGATTACGAAAAGGGAGAAATATTGCAGAAWAATATYATGGCRGGATTATGCAGCGTGAAGAAATTGGCGCAAGGAAATGGCTTGCAGACCGCAAGATTTATGGAAAATGGGAAGACGGAAGTGGCCATGACAGCCATTAATGAATGAGTAAGCATTAGTTGTCGACATTGCACGTTTAATTGTAAATGCTTCCTTCCGAGTTCCAACATGAGAGGTCATTAACTTATGAGTAAGCATTAGTTGTAAACGCTTCCACATTTAGTTGTAAATACTTCCGAGTTCCAACATGGGACCTCATGCGGAGCTATAATCCTATGTGGCTTTTTTCTCATCGTTTCCTCGTTTCCACTGAATTTATGGAATATTTAGTGGACACTGAAATTTAATAGATTTATATATTTCAATAAAATATATAATGTTGATTTTAAAAAAAATATATCAATAATAATAATAATGCATTTTAAAAAATGTCACCGTTTCCGTACTTAATCAAGACACCAATTATATGAAAAGGAATCGCATAAAGTGTACAATTGCATTATAATGTAATTACAATCATTTACAACACATTTATTGTTGTACAATTATATTATAATGCTATTATAAACATTTACAACACATTTGATGTTGAGTAGGATCACATGTCTACATATAAAAATATAATGGTGGTTTGATTGGTTTTAATTTTATTTCCATTAATCTTATGTATAAATATGTTGGGGTTTTTGAAAGGAATATTATTTCTATGTGGTTTTGAATATAATAATAATTATTTTTTGTTTTTTTTGTTTTAAATATATTTTATTTATTTTTTATTTTAAGTTTTATAAGTAAAAGTTGATTTGAGAGATCCAAAAAAAAAATTATTAGATTTTTTTTCTCTTTTTTTCAATATGAGCACTCCGCCATCTATCTCAAAATCACCCTAGAGATCCTTTAGGATTATATGGAATCAGTAGAAAAAAGAAGAAGAAGAAGAAGAAGAGAGAGATGCCAAAATCCAAATAGAGTTATAAACATTAGAAAAAAGGAGTGAAGAAAGATATATAAAACTCCAAATAGAGCTAGAGGCAATGATTGATAAAAAAAATTAAAGATATCATTCAAACTCAAATAGAGGATAGATTATTAGGGTTCAAGAGTGAATTACAGACAATGAATGTTAGGATTCAAGAAATGGAAAAACATAAACAATCAACCCAAGAAGGAGTGGTTGAAGAAAATCACAACTTGAGAGATAGGATTAAAGAGTTAGAAGAAAACTAACCAACAATTTGACTCTCAGTGATATGGAAAACAAATTGGATATCAAACCCATCAAAGAGGAAATGAATAAGCTAATCGAACTAGACCATGAGTGTAGAAAAAGAGCCTTGAACCTCATAATTTTTGGTATAAAAGAACAACACGAGGAGGATACGCAAGTAATAGTAAAAGAATAATTAAATAATAAATCACAAATTGATACAACTTACCTCATAGAAGCAAAGAGGCTAGGAAAAATAATTGATCACAAAGATAGGTTGATCCGTGTCAAAGTAAGTTGTAATGATCATAAATATAACATACTTAGTAAATCTCCAAGATTAAAAGGGTCAGGAATATTTATAAATGAAGACCTCATTCCCGAAAACCAAGCTAAATTAAGGAAGGAAGTTCAAAAGTTAAAAGAAACCATGAAGGAAGGAAAATGGGCAATAATTATAAATTGAAAAGCTATTGTTAGGGATAGAGGCGAGAAGGATAATAATAAATAGGAATTTGGGACACTCAGGATCCTTTTTTGGAATTGTTGTGGCTTTCCATGGCGCAAAGGTCCTATGATAAGTTGGATCCTGAGTGATATTGATATTATCTGTTTAGTTGAAACTTGGGAGCATGAGGAGTCGAAGGTCCCTAACATGGAAGGATGTGTCTTGTGGTCAGCATGGAACCAAAAATCCCACCGTAGAGGGATATGAGGCATAGTTTGTTATATTAGAAAGATAATTTCTCCTCAGATTCAACTTCATAAGATTGACCCTCTTAATCAGTACATTTCGATAGAAATTTCAGACACCAATGCTAAGAAGATGTAAATAGCAATTTGCTATTTTTCACCTATTAATTCTATTTTTTATAACAAAAACAATCTAGATAAAAATTGTCCCTATAATAATTTAGAACAAGATATTTATAGTTTGAAAAATGAAGGTAATATCCTACTACTAGGAGACTTTAATGCTAGGACTGCAACTAAACAAGCTACTCTTTTAAGTAATGACTCCAACCATAATCCTTTATGGCTAGATGAGGACCTTGTTTTATATAATAGCTACAAAAGAAGCTTTGAAGACCTAATTGAGAATTTGTTTGGTACTGAGTTGGTCAATCTCTGCAACTCTCAAGACCTAATAATTTGCAATGGAGTAATGAAGTGGCCAAACTCCAACCATATGACTTGTATTCATGGGCTAGGTAGTAGTGTTGTAGATTATGTGATATATGATATCCTTGTTTCCAACCAAATAACAATGTTTGACCTTTTAAATGACCATGAGCCCGACTCTGATCATAAACCTTTAACCCTAACTCTAAAATTTTCCATGCATAGGAGTGCCATTGAAGAGAATTATGATAATCAAAGGAATTTGCGCTTTCACAAAAGTAAAGTTGACATTTTCTTAAAGATTTAAATAGTAAATTAAATCTCTTAACTTATAAGGACAACATTGAAGAACTCTATCATAATTTTATAACTACCCTTTCCACTTCTATTAACAAGTTCTCCTTTGAGGTGTCCTATAAAAAGAATAATAGAACGACCAACCCTTGGTATGATAAAGAATGTAAAATTGCTAGAAAATCCATTAGGAATGCTTCTAATAAGTCCTTAAAACTCAATAAGATCAATGCGTACAAAGCCCTAATTAAAAGCAAAAAATGATACTATATCAATAAAAGGCAAGAACAACTTTCACAACTATATAAGTTGGATCCTAAGAAGTTCTAGAGCCAAATTTTAAAACACAATACTAAAGAAAATAATAGGATTCCCTTAAGGGACTGGAATTCCTACCTTAAAAGTATTTACGAGTTTCCTAATGCCATGGACACCATTCCTATTGTCCCTACAAAGGAAGAATTTTTTTCTTTAGATGACATAGAGTTCGGGGTTAAGCGGCTTGCAAATGGGAAAGTTAAGGACATTGAAGGCTACCAAGCTGAAATTTTTAAAATCAGAGGGCCAATCCTTATCCCTCACATACACAAGCTCTTTAATTTAACAGTCAAGCATGGCTTCCCTAAATCCTGGACACAAAGCCTCATTGTTCCTATTTTTAAAAATGGAGATAGAAACATTCCCTCTAATTATAGGACCATTATGATTAGCCCGATTTTAGCCAATCTTTATGGAATTATTTTGGAAAAGAAGATTATCCTTTGGCTATAAATTCATGGTCAAAGAGCTAAAGGCCAGGCTAGGTTTAGGAGATATCATTCAACTATGGACCATCTTGTTACCTTTAGGATCACTGTAGAGGAGTTCTCCAATACTAAAACCAATCTTTGTTGTTGTTTTGTTGACTTTAGAAAATCTTTTGACATGGTTCCTAGGAAAAACCTTTGGAATAGGTTGGAAGAGCAAAAATTTCCTCTCGAGTTGAGGGCTACTGCAATAAGGATCTATGAGAATGTTATTGCTAAGTTTAAAAACATTGAGGGATGGTCAAAAGAGATTAACTACAATATCGGAGTCAAACAAGGTTGTCCCTTGTCCCCTATTGTTTTTGGCATATACATTGACAATTTAGAAGATTGCTTGGAAAAAATAGGTTGTTTCAGACCTACTCTCACTGGTATAGTCATCAATCTCCTTCTTTATGCTGATGATATCGTTCTTATGGCAAGGATTCCCCATTATCTTCAAAACCAACTAATAATCCTCAAGGATTTTTTTCTCCAATATGGGCATGACTATTAATATTGATAAGACCAAGGTCATGATTATTAAATCCAATAAGATCCCTGATTCCTTCGTATATGACAAAAACAACTTGGAGAAAGTGACTTCATACAAATATCTTGGAATTCATATTCACCACAAGCTCAATTGGAATTATAGCATTAAGAAAATGATTATTTGGGGATGGAAAGCTTATTATGGGCTTGAAAACAATTTTAAATCAACTGATCTTTGGAGTTGGGATAAGAAGAAACTCGTCTTTGAGAATCTTGTTACACCTATTATTCTTTATGGATGTGAAGTTTGGGATTGTAGTATCTCTCGTGAATCCTGGAGAAAGATAGAACAAATACAAAAGACTTTTATAACCTATAATCTCAAAATTAAAGGAAATACGCTCTATCCCATCCTCCTCTTAGAAACAAGCCTCTCCCCCATTGAGAGCATGGCTATGAGTAGATACCTAATGTATAATAACAAGTTAAACAACATGGAAGACAAGAGGCTTTCTAAAATTGCTTCAAATTTGAGTCATAACCACCATCGACTCAAGCGAGGATGGCATAAAGATGATCAGTCTTGGCTAAACTATTGGGGAATCATGGAAGACACCATTTCGTAGAATAAAGATACTATTAAAAAAAACGTCAAATCAAAATTTAAAGAGAAAATGTGGTGTGATAAAGAGTTACAGGAAAAAAGAAAATTAAGATATTATAAAGATGTAATTAGCCCTAATCTAGAAGATCAAAATTCTCTATCTGTTTTGCCAAGTGTAAAGAAAAAAATAAGCATTGCTAAGATACGAACAAATTCTCGAGAGCTCCATAGTGAAACCAGTTGTTGGTCAATTCCTAAAACGCCATGGGATGAAAGAGCATGTCACCTTTGTGACACTAAGAAGGTTGAAGATGAAAAACACTTTCTCTTAGATTGTCCAGCCTATACTCATATTATATCTCATTTTCAAAATATTTGTCACACTACCAACTTTCCTAACCTCCTAACTCAACAAAAATATGGTGATCTTGGAAAGCTTCTCTTAATGCTTTTCGAGGACAAAAACAAAATTCTAAAGAATCGCAAGTAATCACTTACCCTCTTAAGGTCCGATACACCAATTCGGTCTTAGTGGACATT
>SNQJ01S0041891.1:46401-65991 GCA_010110895.2 Picea sitchensis
TGTTGTATCAGTTTCAGAAACGTGGGAATGTTGGGAACATGGATACTAGTGTCCCAATGAGTAGACGTTGGAAACATGGATACTAGTGTTCAAACGAGTAGAAGTTTCCCCCAAATTTACAGAAAAAGTGAAGTTGGGAAAGGAAATAATATATATTAAAAAAAATATAAAAAATATTTTAAATTACAATGATACTTTAGATTGCAATGTATAGAGATATTGATACATTTTAAATCTTATTTCAATAAAATTGAAGGTCAATTGAGGACAATGTTTCTCCTATTGCAACAACTACAATATTGAAATTACTAATTTAATTTGTGTTAATAATTATATGAATATATTTAACACAATATTGAAACTTTAGTATCCATAAATATTCCATTAGAAAATGAGAAACAAAATTGAAAATACATATATACAATTTTAACATCTTTTTAAAATTAAACTTTACATATATAAACTTCAAACATCTTTGTAAATCTGAAGCATTATTCTTTTTTGATTGGAAAAAAAAAATAGTACTACTCTTATAATATCAAAATACGATAAAAGTCAATGATATGTTTGGTTGATATCAACTACAAAGTAGAGAATTTTTTTCCATGGATATGGTATTGATTTATTTGACTTTCATGTTTAGTTTGGGTTTCAAAGAAAACATACATGTATTAAAAAAAATTCATATCCACAACTATAAAGTATTATTAAGTTTTTTACTCAACTAATTTTTGAAATAATATTTACTATAATTTAGTCTTAGTTTTATAGTAATATTTCGAATAAATATAATGAAAATATTTGTAATAAATTATGTATTTGTAATAATGGAATAAAAATATTTATTCTAATTTAAAGTTTTAAGTTTAAGAAATTGGTTCCCAAACTCTCATTTCCTTGATGTTGAAGCTCCCAAAAAGCTCCCAAGTTCCCAAAAGAGTTCCCAACCAACTGAGGACGTTCCCTACCAGTGCCCAAGAGTTTCAGAACGTTGAAAATAATTTGGTCGTAATTCCAAGCTTGAATTGCATTGAACAAACTAGATTTCAATTCCTTTTATCATCTTTTTCCTTTTCCTTTTGTAGATTAATCTAATCTACTTTGAAAAACAAAGGAGAAAAAATAATACTTAGACTTTCATGATGAATCTTCATTTTCAGCTATGTAGTTTGTGCTTGCATTCTTTGCTTTTACTACTGAAAAAGTTTTCATCAACCATGACTTTTTATGCCTTTATTTACTTGCCTAAACTCATGGTTTAATTTCTTTATTCTATATTTGTTAATGCCACAATTAAGGAATGAAGTTGAAATTATATTTGTTATGTGAACATTGAGAATCTAAAGTAAACAAACAGATGAAAAATCCAATGCTTTGAGAGCACCATTTCATATGAATGTTTTAAAATTTTGGAGTGGAAAGACAAAGAATAGGGAATTATTTTAAAATTTTGGAGTGGAAAGACAAAGAATAGGGAATTAAACTTCTAAATAAACCTGGTTCATGTTTAATACTGACATTTGGTTAAAATCAACATCAAAGCTTGAAAAAAAAAAAAAAAAAGACAACTATGCTTTGTAATGAATTTGTAAGAATTAATGACATGCTTGAATTTTATTCATGTTTCATATGCCAATTTCATTACACTAAGATAACGCCAAAATTTATCTTATGGATTGTTTTCTTTACATTGGCTTTAATGAGTGGTATGATAAAAGATCCATTGTTAGTTCAAAGATTACACATTCCACATGCTTTTGCATTATTCAACGCTCATACCAATTTTATTAGTCCATGCCTCGTCACATACTATAGGAATTGGTTAGAAATTGTGATGGGAATCAATAGCCTCTAGTATGTTTGATTTTTTATCTTTATTTGTCAGAAAAAAATGGTTTAAATAATACATAATTAAACAAATTTGTGACTATACTCGTATAGTTTGTGCAGTTACCACTAACATCTTTCCTGCACAATTTTCCCTATTAGTGCCACAATTTCTGCAATTGTGGCATCAACTTTTTGTAGTGGTAGTAATGGTTCATCATTCCCAGTACCACATTAAGTTGAGTATCATGATCTATTTGAAACTAATTTATGCCTTTAATTTTATCCTTTAGGAGTTTGATTTAATTTTTTAGCCTTTAGACTTAGCCATGATCAACGTCCACACTTATAGTGATATGGATGATATGGATTCTTTCTCTTCTTATTTGATCACAATCTTGAGTTCAGAGTGGAAGATAATTTCCTCGAAGATATAGAATCTAATTTTATAGTGAGGTAACGGAAAAGTAAATTTTGTAAAAACTCATATTTTAGCTTTGAATATCTTCATAAAGCAATGCTTCCTCCTATTGAATGTGTTTGTAGGTGGAGGAAAACATACCTGCAAGATATACACGTCCAACTATTTCTCTCCAGTGATGCTCGTCGATTCCTTATGTAAATT
This sequence comes from Picea sitchensis, assembly GCA_010110895.2. NCBI lineage: Eukaryota > Viridiplantae > Streptophyta > Pinopsida > Pinales > Pinaceae > Picea > Picea sitchensis. The sequence goes on from SNQJ01S0041891.1 coordinate 48,854, forward strand.
TTTCATATACTCAGAGCTATGGACATAGGTTGCATATGAAAAGTGTTATCCCCTACCTAGGCTATCTACTGTCATCCCCTTCCCAAAACCTGCAAGCTACATTAAATACAATTCATACTATATACTCATTTGTTGTATATTTAGTAATGATTAGAATTCTCATTTAGAACAGATAATTGTCATTGTGTCCTAGGAGCATGATCGGTTATGCAACATTTTTTGATCGAAGCGCACAATATTTCTCATCGAATTCATTGAAATTAATAGCTAATAATGTTGTATACAAAAAAAGAAAAGAAACCTGGTCTTGTCATGGTGGGTAAAGTTATTATTCAAAATGGTAATTGGAGTGGAAGTCGTGATTGCATCGATGAGCCCATCTACACAATTAGAGAGAGAGAAATGATTAACCGAGATGTGGCTTCATCTGAAAATTGAAACGCCATTTCCATCAAAAAAAGTCCTCCACCCATAATGGACTCGGGAGCTCCCAACCATGGTGTTGGCCCTTGACCAAGTTTTGGATATCCTTGGTCAGGTTTGACCTATTTTGGGACTTCGACAAGCTATCGAAGATGGAGCGCAAGTCGAAGCAGAGATCGTGGAATCTCAGACCCTTTTTAGGGATTTTAGGGTTTTGGGCTTATGTAACGGGTATGGGGATGTCGGCCCATGGGTTTACCCATGTTTAGACCCATTTTGTAATGTATAAATAGATGTCTAGGTGATGTAAGAGTAGGACGATATAGGCATCTGTGTGATGATGTGCTAAGTGCAAGTGATAGTTGTACATGCTTTGTGCATACTGTGTGAAGCTTGCAAGGCTAAGTGCAAGTGACTGCAAGAGATTGTGTAAAGGATTTGTGTTGTAACCTAGCTTGGGGAAGGAGGATCTAGTGAGGTGCACGCAGATATCCTGTCCTATGTGGAGTAGGACCTTATGGCTCTATGCATGTAGATTATTGACAAAAGATAATAAAGAAGATGAAGAGTTGGTGGACGTAGCCCCAGGCTGGGGGTGAACCACGTATATCCTGTGGTATGGCTGCTTTGAGCATCTTGATTATTTCTTTGTGCCTTTGATGTGATTTATGCTTAGTGTTGTTATATTTATGAATGTTAGAAGCATCTTATATAATAGCTTAGTGCTCGGTAATGCGAATAAATGCCAGATCTGATCTGTTTATTTAGGCTAAGTGCTTACATGTGTTGAATCTTGTTGAATACTAAGCTGCGTTGTAATTAGGGTTTATCTGTGTTGTAGACAAAGGTTAAGTACTAATGAATGACATATACTAAGTTCTTTGTTAGAGTATTGCAATCACATATATGTGTCCCAACTAAGGTTGCAAACAGTGGAGTCCTGCAACCACCCCTTCCTTTACCTAGGGTGAGACTTCATTTTCTTCACAGGTGTTGCCGAAAGGGCCGGTAGTTAGGGTTTTGTTGGTGCATTGAACCCTGGGTCTACCCCTGTGCCAACAAATGGTTCTGTTGTTGGGATGTGAAACTTTGATTGCTGGGAACTGAGGAAAAGAAAGAAAGCTCTGTGCATAGATCCGATTGCTTTAGTGTGCAATGTTCTACTTGATTTACGAAGTTATGTGCTAAGAAAGGAGGAAGATCTGAAGAAAAGAGGTAAGATCTGAAATCTTTGTGCTTTGATAGAGGTAAGATCGGTGAAAATTTGTATTTAAAGAGGTAAGATCTGAAAGATTTGTGCTTTGACAAAGGTAAGATAAGTGGAAATTTTTGTTTCGAAAGTATGGATCTAGGTATATTTGATAAATTTTGTCCTAGTCTGAAAACTAGGGAACAATTAGAAGAAATAAGATTTGATATGAGTAGATCTGATAGAAATAATGAAAGATATGTTATTCCTATGCATAGAAAGAATGTTTGGACTAACACGTGGATGCAGGATCCTAGGAAGAATTTTTTGCAGGTTAGTTACTCTGATCCTAGTGTGCAGTACAAGAAAGGTTGGGGATCATTTAAGAGAAAGAGAGGATTAAACCTTTGTTACAGTTTTAGAAGACCAGACCATCTTGCTAAGGATTTCCCTAATAGACGACCTAGTTTTCTTTTCTATAAAGATATGGACCATGAAGTTCTGGATTGCCCTAGAATGATTGCTAATTAAAAGAATGAATATGGAACAAGATAAACATGAGAAAGACTCATAAATTAAGATCATGGAAGAACCCTAGAAAGAATCAGAGATTGTATTACTACAAATGAAAGAAATCTTGAATGACCACAGAGATATCAACTTATCAGAGATCTTAAAAGACAAAGAATGCATAGAAGCAAGAATAGGAGACTTCGACATAGACTATGTTATGGACGAGGAAACACAGGTGAATTTCATGACAAAAAGAACTTGGGAAATTTTAGGAAAGCCTACTATGATTCCCTCATTGGGAGGAATAGGATTATTTAGAGGAAAGTAAATAACCCTATGTGGAAGACTTACCCAGACATCTATGAGTGTTCATGGCACTTCGGCAGAAGAAGAATTTGAGGTTGTTAAATTTATTGAGAACAACTCCCCATTTGCTATGTTACTAGGAAAAACCTGCATTGAGAAAGATCAGATCCGAAGAAAACAAGAAGAGGAAGCTCTAGAATAGAAAAAGCAAGAACTAAGAGACTTCATGGCTAAGAGAATAACACACTTACTAGAAGAACAAGAAAACCAGTCGAAGCTACTGAGGACGAGAAATATGGCTGTCAAAGTTGAAAGAACACAAGCAGACCTAAAACATCTGCCTATACAAGAGAGTAGGGCGTCTACCCCAAACAGAGAATAAGTATTGGATTTGGAGCTTAAAAAATACCATCAACAATGTGAAGTTACTATGGCAATAGAAGATAAGAATCAAAATGGAAAGAGGAACCCAGTAATGCAGATCACAGGGAAGAAGGCTAGAAAACTCAGCAAGAAGAAGGCAAAGTTGGAGAAATTATAGGAAGTTCCAGAGAAGACTTCGGAGAAGGAAGGTATCCATAATTCAAACTTCACCGGAATATCAGAGAAACTCATATTGGCACTTCGCCATAGCGGAGCAATATGACCATTGGAGGCATTATAACTATTAGATTGACGTTCCCGGAAGGTTAGAACAACAGTTACGATCAGAAACCTCTCCATCGGACCATTGGGACCGCGCCGTAACGGACATAACTACATTGATGAAGGCTTCTTGTCTGTTGGAAGGATCTGTTACATCAATGTCTACTTATCCCGTCAACTGTTGCGCCCAGCACACTTTCACGAATTGCATCCAAGCCAACAAGAGAACTCATTGTTACTGTGCTATGCTTATTAAGACATTGCCATCCATTCTATTGCATTGAGAAATTGGTCATCAGCCTGAGATAGCCAATCTCGAGCGTGCATGTCAGACGATCTCAACACTGTGGAAAAGTCAGTAGAGGAAATTTTAATCGACCTAATGGCAGAGAGAGTGATGTCCACAGGAGTTCAAGCCTCATCGACGCGAGGAGTGCAAGCCTCCCCATCGATTGCTCGTGGATCCAGACCATCCCAAGTTGCATATGAGAAAAGAACCAAACATCGAGATGATTTGAAAAATGTGAAGTTAATCCCTTCCATCCTGCCCAAATACATCCTGCCTCTAGACGGTGCGGTGAATCATTACAGTGTCCCCAGGGACTTTGACTACACCTTGGTTACTGCGTACCTCCCGAAGGGGATACACACAGGCAAGCCTCAGCTAGCTAAGATCATGGCACTAACGATCAACGACTTTAACCTAGGGGATCGCAAGAACTTCAACATGCTTACTCCTCACAGGTATTTGACTAGGATGAAGGGGAAGAAGTTGAGGATAATCCCCCAACCATGGACTATGGACCTCGCACATTCCACCATCCTGAAAGTAATGAAAATACCCCATTTTGGAAGGCACTAGGAGGTTAACGCATGCATTAAGCTCTTGCTATCGAGCTTCCATGGCGGTTATTTATGGCTAGACAGACACATCACCATCAATCCGACGCTAATCCATTAGATCAACGAATTGAGCATGCAGGGACCAGGCCTGCAAGACTTCTACCCAGGGAATGTTGCAGACCACACCCTAGCACATAATATTAAAGATGCATACGACGATATGGAGAAGGGGAAGAAAGGATACAAGGTAGCCTCCATCCAGAATGGCGTAGTGCGCCTTGCTTGCCAGTTGATTGCTGGTAAGCTAGTATGGAAGAACAGACCCACGCAGGTCACAGGGTTTGTTGTTGACTTCGCAGGGAAATGCGTGGAGGGGCTATAGATTAATTGGGAAAAGTACTTAGTGAACCAGTTAGACCAAGACTCTGTGAAGCTCAAGATCAGGGCTATGAGTTCCATTTTAGTTGGTTGATTATCCTCATCACGTTCATAGCTTGGGAGATGCCGGAAGGTGCAACCTTCCCTGAACTAGAGCCATCTGAACCCTTAGCCATGAAGTTCACTTCTCTATGGTATTCAAGCAATATGGGGAAAAAATGGCAATCAAATGCGGTGTTCCACACATACTACCTGCAATAAAAGAGGGCTATTGAGGTTGTCCCTCATATAACGCCGAACACCTTGCACAAGTTCAGTCAATTTGTGAAGTTCCATGCAGACAAACATTTTATCTACATCATTACGCACAGAGACGAACACAAAGAAGTACTACAGAGTTATTACAAACTCACAAAAGAGGATTTGGAAGAAATAACTAAGGAGTGGCCTGCATAGCTCCTTGTCCTTGTTGACCCCGCAGAATTATCCAACCCTGAACTAATCAAAGCCCAGTGATCACTCATGAAGGGAATGATACACCCGGAACTAGCAGAAGGAAAAATACAGAAAAATTCCAACAGCTGAGTAGTGCATCAGAAGAAACTACTTCAGAATCACCTGGAGGAGGAGGTGATGACGAAGTAGATAATGAAGAGAACAATGGAACAGAGGATTAGCAGAAGCAAGGTGAAGTAACACTGCCACAAAATCCCCCTGAAGATGAAGAGCCATCTCACAAAAGAAAGGTTTCTCCCATAAAACCCACATCGCAGAAGAAGTCAAAATCTAGTAAGACCAAGCTGCAGACTGTGCTCACGCTCAATGACTTCGACTTCATCATCGCAGTTGTATCGGATGCCTCAAAAGATATTCTGCAAAGAAATGAAGCTAAGCAAGAGACCATGTATGAGAAAATTAAAGAAGAACTATGAGGGGTACAACAGGCCCTTCACGCCAGCCGCGCAGTGTCCACTGCACCCCCTCCATAAGAATAAATAGAGTTGGGAGATGAGCGCACCCAACTCCGCAGACTAGCTGATGCGACTGAAGCCCACCTTCATCATGCAGAGGAAGAAATAGAACAGGCCACAGTGGCCCTGAAGCAAGCACAAGAGGAAGTAATAGAGAAACACAGGTTTGCGCAACAAGAGAAGGTTTCCCTCCAAGCAAAGTTTGAAGAGGAAAAGGTGCAGATCCAACAAGAGAAAGAACAGCTGGTCGTGGAGCAGGTTGGAGTAAAAGAAACAATCATCAGAGCACTTTTCTCTATGACAGGCTTAGAGAAAAAGGAGGAAACCCAGTGGAGCATCAAGTAGCAAAGCTTGCTGAAGCCATCTAGCAACTTCAACAAAGAATAACAGATCTAGAGCTACGAACAATACCAAGTACTCCGCAGGATGTGTGAGACCAAAGAGAAGCCACTGCTTGGAGCATAGTTGATCAGATTAGAGAATTTTATTTGGAATGTCAACAACTTAGCAGTAGAAGTGTGCAGACTTATGAGGGACTTACTGAAGACCCTGAATTGAAGACACGAGATTCACAGCTCCAAGAGGCAAAGAAACAAGCAACGACAGTATAGGCACAACTGAAGCTCCTGTCAGAAATTGAAAGAATGAAAAGATCTCGGGAACATCGCACTGCTCAACAATAGGTCCATACCATACAGAGAAAAGTCATGGAAGTGACTCAGAGGCTCTAGCCAGTCCAGGATGCAACTTGCCAACTGTTTGAGGAGATTGAAGGACAAGGAGCAGAGCCGGAACAAGTAGTCACTTCAGTCAAATAATGCTTAGAGGGACCTGTGAACAAGGCATTTCTTCAGAAGTTCGTCAAGCAGGAGGCCTTGGAGTAGCAGCAGGTCGAAGCAACTCGAGTCAGGCTCGAGGCTTTTGAAGCAGAGCTACCCAGATCAGAGTGACTCAGGACGAGTCACAGGTGAGTGTTGGGGGCATGTTGGCCCTTGACCAAGTTTTGGAGATCCTTGGTCAGGCTTGACCTATTTTGGGACTTCGACAGGCTGTAATGGGTAACGGGTATGGGGATGTCGTCCCATGGGTTTACCCATGTTTAGGCCCATTTTTTAATGTATAAATAAATGTTTAGGCGATGTAAGAGTAGGATAATATAGGCATTTGTGTGATGATGTGCTAAGTGCAAGTGATAATTGTCCATGCTTTGTGCATACTGTGTAAAGCTTGCAAGGCTAAGTGCAAGTGATTGTAAGATATTGTGTAAAGGCTTTGTGCTGTAACGTAGCTCACGGAAGGAGGATTTGGCGAGGTGCACACAGATCTCATGTCCTATTCAAAGTAGGACCTTATGGCTCTATGCATGAAGATGATTGACAGAAGATAAAAAAGAAGATGAAGAGTTGGTGGACGTAGCCCCAGGCTGGGGGTGAACCATGTATATCCTGTGTTATGACTGCTTTGTGCATCTTGATTATTGCTTTGTGCCTTTGATGTGATTTATTCTTAGTGTTGTTATCTTTATGAATGTTAGAAGCATCTGATATAATATCTTAGTGCTCGGTAATGCGAATAAATTCCAGATCTGATCAATTTATTTAGGCTAAGTGCTTACATGTGTTGAATCTTGTTGAATACTACGTTTCGTTGTAATTAGGGTTTATCTGCGTTCTAGACAAAGGTTAAGTACTAATGAATGACATCTACTAAGTGCTTTGTTAGAGTATTGTAATCACATATCTGTGTCCCAGCTAAGGTTGCAGACACTGGAGTCCTGCAACCACCCTTGCCTCTACCTCGGGTGAGACTTCATTTTCTTCACAGGTGTTTCCGAAAAGGCTGGTAGTTAGGGTTGTGTTGGTGCGTTGTTGAAGCGTTGAACCCTGGGTCTGCCCCTGTGCCAACACATGGCATTCCTCAAAATCCTGTGGTCATGGATTTTCTATGTCAATGTATATTGTACCCTTATTCAAGGCTTGTTTACTATGTGAACATTTATTCCTTGTGAGTCTATGGTCTTGTACTTTATCATGATGAGTTATTTGAGCATGATGACTATGTCCCTCCAGAAGATAATCCGCAAAGGCTCGCTCTGGATGACAACGTGATGGAGAGTGTCAGAGCTAGGATTTACAGGTTCATCCTTCCTGGGATCAGTTACAACATGGAATCTTCCTAGATAGTTGTAGTTGTGGTATGGATAGCAAATAAAAAGGACCCTTCTCTGGATATCAATAGTAGTGTACTCTCTATAGGCGGTAGTGTAATCCTTATCATTTTCTCTGATATCCTATTGCAATTCAATCAACCCTCCTCTATCCTCTATTTATTATTCTCAATATTCATTGAAGGAAGGGATACACTCATCCTTCTCTTCCCCATATGGAAATAAAGATAGACCAATCCAATAAGTTATTTCCTAGCAACCTGTGTCTATAGGTCAACAAGTAGGTCCCTGCGACTCAATCAAAAGCTATTGCAACTAAAGCTAGAACCGTTGCTCATTGGTTTGTTTCCTCATCCATTGATAGAGGAAATAGAGAAATATTCTTAACCTCTAACTTCATCTCCATATCCAGTGGATGTTAAATCCATTTACCCAAATCCATAGCCACCAACATTTATTATTGAGGCCAATGCCACAATCTATGAGCCTCTTTCTATTTTATTTCCACTCTAGATCACAATTCCAACAATCATCAATGGGGTTACTAGTTCCACAAGAAAAAAAACACAACAACCTTCTTGAGCTATTAATACTCCTGAAACACTAAACCAAATCCAACATTATACATCATTAAATTAAATAAACTCTTAGAAGTTTAACTCAAGTCATCAGAAATATGAACTCTTTCCACTAGTTCTACTCTCTTACTCCATGGTCAAAGCTATATCATGAATTTATACACAAACAATTAATCATCTATCTCCATTCATATATATATATATACTCTTACTCCATGGTCAAAGCTATATCATGAATTTATACACAAACAATTAATCATCTATCTCCATTCATATATATATATATATATATGAAAATGTACAAATCATCTTCCTACCTTCAAAGCATTTCCATTCCCATCTCCATTCCCATCTCTAGATCCTCCACAACAAAGGAATTCAAGCTTTAATCTCGAACAAACTCTAGGCCTAGGAGAATCCCAACGAACAAAATGTACCCAAATACAATATTGGGTTTCACCATGGCTTTGGCTCTCTGCAACAATGTACCCACTAATGATTTCCTCATGGATCAACTATTTTATGATAATAAGACCTTTTGATAATAAAACCTTCGAGGATGTTTCTTACAGAAAAGAAGATGTGAACACATTATACAATAGGAGGAGAGAGCATTGTATTGGTGCGCTACTGCAACATAAATGAGACAGGTGGTGGACTCTGGATAGTCTCAAAGGAAGATTTGTGTATTTGTTGAGTGATGCCAATGTATTAAGGATTGATATGACACTTGAGTGGATTTTGAGCAACAAGGCTAAGTTACCTACGCGGATGGAGGTGAGTAATATGTAGTTGGTCCAAATTGTCCATTTGTCGGTTATATATGGATTGGGACATATAGTTTTCTTTTTGAAAAAGAAATAGATGGTACAGGCGCCGCATAAGGGGCCAAATTGAAATTAAAACAAAAGATCGAGAATGGTCCGGGAGTGAAGTAGATGTGTAAAGTGGTTAATTTTTCACCTTAAAAATTGAAATAAAAATGCTTCTACTCATATGTTTGATTTTTCATTAACCTTCAACATTCTTCCAAGTTCATGTTTAAAATAAGTAGCAAAGACTTTCAATTACAAAATTAAATCCCTTTTTCTATATAATTGAGTTCAGAGATTATCCACTCGCTAATCCCATTTGCTCGGAACGAAGCACATAGTGAATCATTTTGAATTGGAGATTTAGATTCAACTTGTATCTCAAATGCGCTTGTAAATATCATATTTTTCGTAAGCATTGTATGAGGATTGAGAAATAATTAGGATTTTGGTTTTCTGAGTGTTCTTTTCTTACTATCGTCCATTACCCTCTTGATCCAGGGTATTCAAAATTATAATAGCTAGTGTATTGCATCATGATCTCCATTAATAATATATTGATACTTTGCATTGTAATTTGGTAACAATAAAAACAAATTAGCTAACAATATTTTTTTTAGCTAATGATAAAAAAAATTCAGAAGTTATGACTTCACAACAAAGCAATAGCTATTATGTTCAATTGGAAATGAAATCATTAAAACATTATTAATAGCTATTATTTTCAACTAGCAATGAAATCATTAAAACATTATTAATAGAAACATCTAAGGAAGACATGATTCATCGTTTCATAAGTCATTTGGGAAACATAGTCAATTGTTGACCTAGTGACTGCAAAGGTAGTTGATCACTCAGCACATGTTGCACTTGACACAATCCTTTTTATTTTTATCAAACAGATTCACTGCCAATAATTCAAGTCATCCTTCGTTTGGTTCCAATTTAGGTAAAGGGATCCAACTGACTACTAATGAACTCTAAGTAAAGGTGTTGTTGGACATTAGTATTATCTAAGGCTCGGATATAATGGATTGGTCGACTAGTTCTAAGGCTTGTTCATAATTATTATTATGTTTTAAGATGTATTGTTATGTTTATGTTGAGATTTTAAGTTGTTAATAACCTTATATAATTATAGAAATAATTAAATAAAGTGTATCCAAAGAAACTAGATGTTGTTAATAATTTTATAGTTATAAAATTTGTTGAATAAAATGTGTTGATAACCATTATTTACACTAAAATCTATTCACATCAACTTCATAAACATTAAATGAACGTGAAAATTGTATTTGAAATAAATTGTTTGATAATTTTATAAGATTTTAAATTGTTTACGGATCGGAGTGTCCAGCTAATTTAATCTAAAAAAAACTCACACGCAATTCAATCTCCAATCTCCAAAAAAATTAAGCCATACTGTGTTATAATATTTTCCAGATGCTTCTGGTTGAAAAGATTTCAAGATGTCTTGACGCAAAACTCATGATAATATATAGGGATCTTAAGTTAATTGTTGGTGAGATGTTCAGAAATGTATATTTTTAGGTCACAATGTAATATCTCAATTTATGATAAATGTCGTTAAAACAATTTCAAATGTACGTGAGCCAACCAACACTTCCCTTTTCTCTTCCATTAGCCCACTTTATCCATATGCAACCTTGCACATAGAAATGTTGTAATAGAATTTTTTTTATATGTAACCTTGCAGGTATGACATTAGCCACAATGTCTATTTTGGCATTTATAGTGTTTAATGTTGGGTTGAAGATTCAGATATAGATGAAGTATCAACATTTTGTAATATAAATTAATGAAATTATTTCCTGGTGTGTGTGCTCAAACAAACTGCATAGACTTAACCCGCATTACAATCTTTGGGATTGCATATAGAAATCTTGTAATATCATTTTTTTTTTATGTAACCTTGCAGATCTGGCATTCACTACACTGTCTAATTTGACATTGATATTGGTTAATGTTGGGTTGAAGATTCATATCTAAACAAGATTATATATTGACATCATGTAATAAAAATTAAATTATTTTATGGTGGTGTGTTCGAACAAATTGCATAGACTGAACCCACATTACCATCCTTGAACTTGTTATGATTACCTACTCTTTCGTACAAACTACATAGGTGATGGATTACAATCCCTCAAGGCGGGGAATTGTTGTTATGCAACTCACCTTGTTGAATCATTTTTCATCATGTGCATTGATAGTGTTCAATGTGACATGAAAGTGTTGTTTTTCATGAATAATCCATACAAGTTTTATTTTTTATATTATTGGGTATTTTTTTTAAGAACGAGAGAGGAGCTTCCCAGATTGGAGACGCAATGGATAGAAAACATTCAAGATCTTTTTGAAAGCCTTTATATGAAATATTTCACTCTCTGATTGAAGGCACTGAACACAAGGGAATAAAAGAAGATTGCACATTTTTATTCACGGTTTAAAGACTTCAAACCCAAAGGAGAAGGTGTGAATATTGTGGATTTTTTTTTATGTAAAGTAAATCATTTTTCATCAAGTGCATTGATAGTGTTCAATATGACATGAAAAGGAATGTGTTGTTTTTCATGAATAATCCATACAAATGTTTATAAATTTTTGGTATTATTGTAGTACCCTTTACTCAGGGTTTCAAGGTTTAAACAATAAATTGTTTATCTGATCGATTTAGAAATTTTGTTTATATTTCACTTGATTTCGGGTTCTGTTTTGATTGAAGTAAATCTAATTTTCGATTTTGTCTCAGTGTAATAAACAATTAAAACACATTCACCTAACAAATTTTCAAGATATAGTTATGTACTTTTAACTTTCATTCACAGAAAAACAGTAATAAGTAATATTAGTGGCTTGTCTATTGAATAATAAGTTTGTCATGTTGTAACTGCCTACCTGAAATTGTTTCCTCCCAGCCAGCTAGGAATATAGCCTCTCCGTCTCCCTAGCTCCGAGAAATTAGATTTCCCGTCCCCTGAGCCCAAAATCCCAACAACACCAGTCCACTAGTAAAAATCCACAAAATGTTTTGCAACATTCTTCCTCTCCAAAATTTATGTTTCCTTTCTCCTCCCCCTAGTTTTTCCTTCTCCTCAAAATAAAAAAAATATTCCTTCTCCAAGTCCAAGCCCCTCTTCCTTATCTCTCTCTCTCGAATCCTTCCCATCATTAATTTCCCATCTACCTTATCTTTTGTAATAAATTCATACCAACCCCAACAAAAAATGAAATATTTTGTTATTAAATGTTACATTTCTTAATTTAAAAGGAATAACTAAATAAATGATAAAATATGATTAATTAAATAATTAACGGACTTGGATAAATTAATGATTTAATCAATTAATTAACTTTAATACCTTAATAACTTAATTTACCTTAATCAAATCATTAATTGACCTAATTGGGGTGTTACATACACCCACCCTTCAAGAAACTTCGTCCCGAAGTTATAGTAACTTACAATACAAGGAGAACAATAACACGATTCATACATGTAGATTAGATAAGCACATCACTAATTTAAACATTCATAAATATTGGTGTACATGCACAAGACATGTATGCGTAGCTAGAACATACATAAATCATGTGTGTACTAGTGGAAATAATTAACACATCTAATGCAATTCATGTATGCTTCCAACCCTATCAACAATGCAATTAACTTCATAGATAATAAATCAACCTTTTAGAAAAAAAATTCTTTGCAGAATCCTTAATTATAATAATTTAGCACAAGTAATAATTACCTAGATAATTGTAATTCAATTAAGCATTTTTTTTAAACAAGAGAAAATCAACACTTCTGTTATAATATTAAAACCCCACACACTCTCAACCACGTCTAATCATCCTGCCTCCCTAACCTACTTCTATCTTACATCCCTATCCTTCATCTACTGGACTATCCTAGAACGTCAACTATATTGACCTAACTCCAGATAGAACCCATAAGTGGAAGTGTCAAATACCTTGACCAAGCTTCCCCACTAGGAAACTGGCAACCATCATCACACGTCTAGGGGAACATGATCTAACACTGTCCCCCCATGACTCCAAGTTTCAGAGGATACACGGTGGGAAATGCCTCCACCCCTCCTGATAGAACTAGGGTCAACACCCTATCATGGACCATACAGTGGCACTGTGTTGTTGGGATTTTGTCATCATATATTCAGTTTCAGGAAATCTCTCTACCTGAAAACCTGCACTTTCCCAAATATTATAGCAAATACATTTTAACCAACATAATTTAAGATGAAAATATTCATACCATATTATTCCTCAGTCGATGTTCATGACATCAACCATTTATTACCATCATCCCTTGGCTATTCCATAGCCCATTAATATGCATATTAGTTATATCACAAACTCACACATATCCATACACATTGTCATGTAAACGCATTTAACCATATCATTAACTTGGTATCCACGTACCAACATATTCTTTAAATTTAAAAAATTTCAAGCTATAAATAGGTTGCATAATATTCATCATAAATCACATAAAAACAAACATTCATAGTATTTACATTCACATAGGTCCATATGCCCAAATTTTAAAGTGTCAAGTAATCGATGTTCCACATATCATAAGCAAATAAATATACGACTAGGCCATAAGTAATTCTAGTTGTCTAAGTCAAAATGGGTAATTACATACACCCATCCTTCGGGAAACATAGTCCCAAGGTGGTAAAAAAAGTTAGGTATGATCTCATCATAAGGTCTCTACATCCTCCCAAGTAGTAGATCATGGGTTATACTTCCCATTGGACCTTAACTTGGTCCACCAAACGATTCCTAGGCCGTTGGACCCTATAGTCCAATATGCACAGTGGTTCGACCATGATGGTTCACGTGTCCAAGACCTACAATTCCTTCCAATTTAGTTTGTGAGATTCATCAACAACATAATGACGTAGAACAAATACATGAAAAACATTGTGAGTTTTATGCAAGTGGGGTGGCATTAAAAGGCGATAGGCATTGGGTCCAATTCTCTATTGGATTTTAAACAGTCCTATAAATTGAGGTGACAACTTTGTCCCTTTCCCAAACCAAATGGTACTCTTATTAGTCCTGATACGAATGAAAACTTGATCTCCCACATTATAACTTCGGTCTGTCCTATGTGCATCAACATAACTTTTATGTCTATCATGTGCCTCCTTTAATCATTTTCTAATTTGAATCACATGTTCCTCCATCTATTGAATCAATTCTGACCCTACTATCACTCGGTCTTCTAGCCTTTCCCAACTCAATGGTGTCTTGCATGGCCTTCCATACAGAGCTTCATAGGTCGACATTCCAATCGAGTTGTGGAAACTATTATTGTAGGAGAACTCTACCAAAGCTAGGTACTTCTCCCAATGGGTTTAATTATCCATAACATACATCCTAAGCATGTCTTCCATAACCTAATTTACTCTTTTAGTTTTCCCATTTGTTTTAGGATGATATATTTTTCTTAAGTTCAAATTATTCCCCAGTGTTGACTGCAAGCTTGTCTAAAAACTAGGTATGAATCGAGAGTCCCTATCTGAAATGATCTTCTTGGGTAACCCATGCAAACATATGACTTCACTTATAAAAACCCGTGCCACATCGGTGAAATCATAAGTGTCTCTGACTGGAATAAAATGAACACTCTTGGTAAACATATCAATTATAACAATAATGGAATTGTGACTCAGTGATGTGAGTGGAAATCCCACAATGAAATCCATAAAAATGACTTACCACTTGGACATAGGAACATCATGCAGTTGTAGGAGACCTGTCGGGTGGTGATGATCAACCTTCACTTTCTGACACTCAAGGCACTTGGAAATAAAATGGACTACATAACGCTTCATGCCTACCCAGAAGAAAATCTTCTTCATGTCTATGCACATTTTCTTCACTCTTGGTAAAATCAAGCTCCCTCTCAGAGGCAACCCTGACAACTCTTTTGGAAAAACATCCTTAAATTATGAAAAAATTGGATATTGATCTATAGAGGGTCCCTTCCCTTCGTTGACTACTTCCACTACAAATAATTGGCAACCTTGCCTCATGCAATGTTTAACCTTCATTGTTGAGATAAAGCGTAGCGACACCTTCCTCCATATACCATGGATATTTATTGTCCTTCCTTCATCATATACACAAAGCACCCTCTTAGCGAAAAAATCTACCATAGCTTGATGGGATTCTAACTAGTTCATCCCGATGATTAGATCATACGTCCTTAGGGTAGTGACATACACCTTCAAATTATTAGTACACACTCCCAGGTATACAAGACAATTATTGATGCTAGGTCCTACGGCTTGTTTTCCCCTCGAATCCATCTCGACTTGTTTAAAGTCATCATGCTCGTAGGCTTCCAACCCACACTTTTCTAATGTACAAGGTGAAATGAAACTATATGTAGCACCTGAATCAAATAAAATTTTAACACTGACATGATTTAGCGTACCTGATAACTCCACCACAGTGGATCGATGTTCTGTCTGGCAGTTATTAACCATTGCATAAATCTGGTGGCTACTACTTGCTCTTCTCATCGGGGCCTTTCCTTCTATATGTACAAATCCCGATTGTGACTCTGGACAATCACATTAGTAATGGGGTTCTCCACATCCCCAACAAGTAACCCAGGGTGGAACCTATACACTACCATGTAAAGGTCTCTGAAATGAGTTTGTCCCCCTGAAACCATTGCCCCGACTAATAGCTCCCCGAGAAGGTCGTGTACTTTCCTGTGCTACTGAAGATGAGTGGGATGTTTCACTCAACACCATTGAAATACCTATAGAAATAGTTCTAGGTGTGACTCAATTCCCATAGGAAGGTGGCCTAGAGCTTCCTCCTCTGGCCTTCCCCAGGAATCTAGGTTGATCTGGAATAGTTGATCGCATTCCTCCATTTAAACTCACATGATCTTCTGCGTAACGATCACTTTCAACAAATTCGGCCACTACAGCGGTTTCCACATCCGTACCATGGTCCTTATCTTAGGGTTTAACCCATACACATTTTTTGTTACTTATCGTTGATCAATATCCATGTATGAGACGTACTTTACTAACTCAATGAACCTGATTTCATACTCTTCCACAGTTCTGTTTCACTGAATTAGAGCATGGAATGCTCCTACTTGTTGTTCCTCATAATAAGAAGGAAAATATTTCCTTCAAAACCTTTCCTTAAAAATCTCCCATGATACAATGTCTAATGTAAGGTGCAACTGCCTCTCCAGGTTACCCCACCAATTCAAGGCATAGTCCCTCAAATGAAAGATCGTTATCTTTGGTTTTGACGTGGAAGCATAGTCGCTCAACGAAAAACATAACGTCATTCCTTCCAACCATGCCTCAACACGTTCACTTGCATGTCCCTTGGAAAAATCTTGGAGTTTGATTTTCTGTAGTTATTTAGTGATGTCCCTTGGTGGAGGCCCTCCCGTTGAGTCCCTCGACGCTTCTGGATTACCCACTTTAGATGGTGGGGGTTCCACTTCCACATCTGTTGACTAGTGTCCCTTCAATGTCTCATTAATAGCCTCTAAGGAGCGCAAAATGAGAGATAATTAAGGTGATGGTGATGGCAGCTCTAACATTGGTGGTCCTTGCAATGATGCCCCCTGCCTTGATTTCCCTAATTCCTAACCATCTTGAGTTATTGAACCTACATTATACCAAATCTTATTAGAAAAGGGTTTTTAAGGCATTCAATATTTTACTCAACTTATAATTACAAATGTATGGTTAGGTGTAAGTTTCTTTATACTTATCTGTAAACAAACGTTACTCCCATAAGGCTAGGGTCAAAATCCTTTAATCTTGGTAACCTTGCATAGACGTCTTAACAACTCTCTCAATTAACTAGCTATACAACACGACATTATACCTGCTAACTACTCTAACTTACCTCCAATACTAGCGAGTTGAGTAAAATTTAATTAACATAAAATCACCAAAGAGTAGCTTTAGCATATCGTATTACAACTAATGTCTTTGTCCAGCGCATATGAAAAAAAATACATTTCACCAAAACCATTACTAGAGTTAAATAATACATAATAGGAGGGTCCTTGCAATTTCATAAAAATGGTCTTTGTAAGAGGTGGTTCTATTGTTATCAGGGACTTGATGATGTGCCATGATTATATGCTTGTTTAGGGTAGTTTCTTTCCCTTCAGCGTCTTGATTCAATAGTTGAAATATTTTTGCACCTTGCACATTAGTAGTCCATCATTTTGTCTTATATATATATATATTCCCCCCCCCC